>CAAKHC010004128.1:20870-38440 GCA_901007825.1 Macroramphosus scolopax | reverse complement strand
AAACCTGTCATTAGTTTTATTGTTGCTGCTGATCGCTGGGTTTATCAGTGCATCGTTGAGGTCTACGGGGATAATCTCTACCTGACATTCGGTGAAATTGGCACGGTGTTACAAGCGCAGAGATAATAACTGACCTGTCACCTCAATTTATAAATGTACCACAATCCACTTTCTTTAGAAACATATCTGTCACTGTCTGTAGAATGTATGTCAGGACCTGTGGGACTTCCTATCTCCCTCTATCTGTTTCTGTCTGATTCTCCCTCCTTTTCTTTATTTCACACCAGGAAAACAATCTGTCATGTTCTGACTGTAAAGGGCAAGAAATGCAGGTGTCTGCCAGTGACTACATATTTCTTCCCCAGTGCGAAACCACGCTCCCCGCTGATATCCTCTTAGGACAGTGAATAATTAATAATTTAAATATGCATGCAGTCATTTGCATACTCACACAAGCGCACCAGCCTGGCAGCCTCTTCTTCTTCTTGCACCTGGAGGACTTGTTTGGAGCAGATGGTGGAGATAAGGAGAAGAAGGTTTGGTTTTTTGTATGCAACTCTACCTCTGCCTCAGGCTACCTAAACAGGTGTTTTCTGTGAGATCAATAGACAGATTCCCTCCTAGCCTCATGGCCTTTTCTGCCATTTTGCCCTCTTTCAGCAGGAACATTTCAACAGGACTCATTATCTTCATCGAAAGTTCCCTAAGAACACATAGATCTTCATCATCCGTCAGTTATTGCCTATTCAAATTCGATTCAAAACAACCTTAATTAAAATGTTATACAGGCAATACAGTTTCATAGTGCAATTATCTTGGCCAAGATTAATCAAGATCATAATGTTATCTCGACAGATTGAATTATAATCAGCAGCTTGGACCTTCAATTGCTTGTCTTTGTGACAACGTGTTGTTAAGGAAGACAGTTTTTAATTAAGTCGTGATGGTTTAGCTACACATTGCTTCTCAGCAAGGCATCTTGCACTTATTTTTGTAACTTGATTTACGTCACCTACTTATTGAGATATACGCTCCATCCGTATGGATTATGTCTTTATGTCCTCTTGCAGTTAGCCTACGGCTGTTCTTTCTGTATTCTTTTTGGCTGAAGATTGAGTGGGGACACAGTCTGTGAGGCCTTAACATTTTCCTCCCGATGCTTATATTTCCTCACACCAACACGCTTCAGGCCTCCTACTTCTCCACCTTCATTCTGTCTCTCAGTTCTTCAGAGGCAGAGGCAGACTTATTATTCCAGCCTGTTTGCAGCTGATGTCACCATGGTGTAAGGCAGTGGTTTTAACTTGATAAGAGGAATACTGATTTAGTTTTAATTACAGAGAGACTTAGAAAGCAGATAACCCAATGAGTCATCAGTGAGGATCGGCTCTGCATGTCTTTTAAGTGGCTGTTGAAAGTAAAAGGGATGCAAATAAACAAGAGTGCTCTTTCACCCATGCACAGGTCTCACCTTCGTGGGATTATTGCAACTGTGCGTTGAATAGTGCACATAAGAGGCAGCTTGGAAACACTTTGTCCATGTAGAACTGTGTTTGGTTGAATATTTTAATGGTGTTGTGTTCGGTTGCTGTTAAACAGGTTTTCCTGCTACCTTGAGATGGCAGTGTTTCCCCAAGCCAAAGATCATACAGCGAAGGGGGCTGTCCTGTTGCACAATGAGTGTAAATATTCCAAATGAGTGCATTTCTTCAATATTTATCTTGTTGCAATTAGAAGTGTGACTCTGTGTTTCTGGTAGTTTTTACACCCTGGAGGCATCTTTGGCACTCTGCTTGTTAGACTGCTGGATTGATATGACACTCTTTCCCCGTCCATCCCTCTTCTGTCTATGCTGTAGTACAGCACATCTCAGTGTGTTTCTAATGCTGTATGAAAAGTCATATTTAATAATGAAACACAGAGGCAGAGGGATCTGCAGTCTCCTTAGAACTTCAAAGTTGCTAGCAATGCTGTCAGGGCAAAATACTTCTCATCATGGTGTAATAATTCATTTCACTGGGCACCAGGCATGACCACCCACTGTATTTCAGGCTTGGCAATAAGGCGAAGATTTTGTTCAGAAAATCCTCGTCTACCAACGGAGAATCTGATGAAGAGCATCTCGCAATATCGACTCACCTTCTCAGATTTGCACTTCAGTCACAAATCACTGTCTGTTTCCAGGCCGTTTTTTGCGCTTTATTTTCAGCATGATATCATATTTCAAACGAGTGAGGTGTTAGATGGCAACGCCGTGCAAATCACAACACACACATAACAGCTGGATGCTTTTCTCTTCTTCTCCTTTTGTGATCACAGAAACCTTTGACAGTACAAAACTAAAATATAAATAAATAAATCCATTGCACCTCGCTGCCAATTGATTTACAGGCACATTAGTTTGATTCCTTTTAAGAGGAAGCTGCAAAGATTGAGGTCATGTTATGGACATTTTCTATGCTGGATATGATAACTGCTCAAAGGATGTTAATTCCTTTCACTTCAAGTTATTCTGTCGCACATTCTGTATGTTGAGTGCAGTGAGGGCAGAGCTGTGACAGCTTTCTTCCGATACCCACAGTCAGTATATTGACTCTGTTGCTGCAGTCTACATGTATTTGTGACTCTAGATGCAATATGTGTGACAGGTGTGGGACGGAGCAGAAAGCGGACGATGCCTAAGGGTTTACACCTGCCATTCGGGAGCTGTGCGGGATGCCTGTTGGACCCCCTGCGGGCGACACCTCCTCACCGGCTCTTTTGACAACACGGCTGTGATTACAGACGTGGAGACAGGTGAGCGGTAACACTTCTTTCTGTTGGTCTGATGAATACAATATAACATAGGGGACGTCTTGATTTACCTTTTGAAGTCTGTCACCGTGAAGTTGTCCTAAGATGAATTCAAAATCTTTGATGTGTGTAGAGCTCAGTGCATTTTTTCTGAGAATATCCCAAATCCAAGGTATGAACAAAAGTTCTGTGAGAGTTGGAAATGAAGGAGTTAGGAGTCTGACCAGGAGGTTTCAGTTGATTTAAATGATTAAGCTGCCACATAGGAAATTGCCACATCAAACTAGTTTCTATTATAATGTAATCAACACATTGTGAATGCTCTTTAATTAAGCCAGCAATGCCACTGCATAGTTTAGTGCAGAAATGCAACTCTGCATCGACCGCCTCAGCAAATTATTTGTAGACGGTCGTATTTAAGGAGGAAATTAGCATCTATGAATGCTACACACTCACCTCAGCGAGGACGTCTCTCAATCTCCGCACCCTCTTCCGGTATATACACTACATGCTTGCGAAGAAAACAATGCTTTTGATTACTTTGAGCCCAATCCACTGGCTCATTGTGTTTGCTGGCCCTGTTTTGTAATCATACAATGCATTTTAAACTTGACATTTAAAAACGATCAATGATTTGGTGTGCGTTGGCGATACTTTGCTTTCTGGCCGAGGTTCAATCTGCCACAGTGAACTGCTTGTTCAGCAGTTAAAACAAAATGCAATTCTTTCCTTTGTCAGGGACAATTCACAGATTACAAGGAAGCTGAATTCAGAAACATTGTGGCTTCAGTTGAATTGGACATTGAAGCATCACCAGGAATAATCTCAGATGTGTTTGTTTCATCTTCAGTTCAGTGACATTAATGGAATACATAGTCGGGTTTATAGTGTATATCGGAAGAAAGACTACAGAGAGGTTTAGCAGAATGAACCTATATAGAATAGTCATTGTTCTGAAGCCCCCTGTGGCATTTACATCTCCAGGGTCAACTCATTGCTGTGATGACGCGCTGCCGTTTGCCCTTCCCCCTCCCAGCATGCTTGTCAATACCGCCAATAAAGCCTACGGATAATAGCTTGGCCAGCACACTAAACACACAGGCAGCTCCAGGAAGGAGATCAATAATGGATACATCACCGCAGGAGCACCGAGCTTGACCTTACACTGGAACTTCACAAAACACAACCATAAACAAAAAATGTTCATTTTGGTTTGATACTCGGTGCAGTCACGGGCGCCGTGCTCAGCACTGTCGGAGCCGTAGTGGGTTCAGACAGGTGTCCGATTTCCAAAGAGATCACATACAGCAGTACAACTATGAGACAGTCTCTACATTCTGATGTTCCCTTAATCTTGTTCAGTAATTTTTTTCTAAGAATAAAAATTCCAATAAACTCTATTGATGCCAAGGATTTTTGTTGAAGGAGGTGTTTGCCCGCACGACAGGGCACGAGATGAAGCCAATTCAATTTAGTTGCATATTATTATGGGATTTGGGAATTCCAGCCCCGCTTCTGCACAATTATAGTGCAGCAGAATGTGGCTAAGACCCTGGCACTTTATAACCAATCATACCCAAGTGGTGAACAGAACATAGCGACTGAGCTGCATGCATAATGTGTCTCATAATAGTTTCAACACAGCCTGACATAATTACGATTCGGATTTCTCATCATAGTATGGTGAGTCTATTCATTTGTCCAGAGGATTTACAGTTCTGACATATGTGACACCAATAACATGGCCATTAGTTTAAATTAATGAAGCTCCCAACATGTGTGTGGTATAAGTGTGTGATCGTGTACGTGCATTGTGTGTCTGGTGCGCCTGTACTCACAAAGACTGTGATCTGTACAATCTTCACGTTATTGCAAAGCCTCTCAGTTACCACAAGGCAGGCAGATGAACCTATCTGGTTCAACTGGGCTCTCTTTAAAGAGGTGTGTGGGCTCTTTTAATAACCAGCCTTGTGCTTTTCTTTGTATCACGCCTGACCCTGTAAATGGAATTATTGTGGAGCCTCTGCATCCAAAGTGGGGCATTGGCCCATTTTCCTTGGCCATCTTCTCAGTTGTTCCTGTGTCCAATTTAATTTGTAGGATCTTATTTCCACCCCCAGTGGGCCACAGGCAGGCTGTCACAGCTGAATAGCAATAGTAGGGAAGGATATAGGGAGGCAGGGCAGGTTAAGAGGCATAATGCAGAGGAGAGGACGAAGGGAAGAGAAACAGATGAAAAGAGGCAGAATAAGTTCAGAGAAAGAGAAAAAAAAAGAGCAAGAGTTGCGGACTGGAATAAATGAATTTATACTGGAGGGCATTAGTGTGAAGTGGCAGCTGTTGTCCAACGCTTTCACAGCTGTCCTTGGAAATGCTGATTGGCGGAGGTTGGCGTAGGATAATGTGCCCGAAAGCACACAGGCTGCCGCAGGTGAATGTGTCAGGTTGTGCATGCGTAAGCAGGAGTTAGGTCTGCCGGCCAGATTTCTCCAGGCAGTTTGGGAACCTTTCTTGTTTTTCCAAAAAACACAAGGCGCAATGACAATGCCAATACCTGGAGTGGGCTAATGCACCTCTCTCAGCCTCACGTCATATCTGATGATGTCATATTTGATGAATGTAACTAAATGCTAAAACAAACAATACGTCCGAGATGATTTTGTTATATTATTGTACATAAGTATTATTTTTCCGATACTAGGAAGGAGCTCAGCTACACGTGAGTCATTGAATCAGAAGGGAGGAACACCAGTCTTCCAAATGATATTCACTTATTTGATGCCTTAATGATGGTGGTGGCCATAGCACATGATTCATGTAATATTCCTACTCATCAAACGGTTCAGGGCTCTCTGTGTTCTCTACTGAAGCATCTGCAATCATTATGTTTCTACACTCGATCAGGTGTGGATTCATATTTGCCTACCAGCTTTAACACTTGAAATACTTGTACACGATCCCCTGCCTACTTTATTAAGTACAGGTCGTAATACTAGTGAGTTCAAAAGCCCTCGATGGGCTGACTGCGGCCTAATTGTGCTTTTAGACGAAATCAGGCTATTTAGTATTATTATTATTATTGTTATTATGATGCACTGAGGCACAGACAAGCCCATTATCAAGGTAGCAATCAGAGCAGATTATCACCACTTCAACGCAGCTAGATTTGAAGTGGTGAGTCAGTGTTTGGACATGCAGTCACCTCTGTTCTACTTTTTGACTTCAGTTGAGTTGTATCGCTCATTTCTCGACCACTGAAACAGCAGCTTCACCAAAGATTTGTACCTTAGGGTCCACTTACTTTGTGTCTCCGAGGCTTTCAATAACATCTCGCTCTGCGGATGGAGTTCAGATTTCAGTTGTTTTCCACACTTGCTTCCATCCTATCATGTTTTCAATAGGATACACAGTAAGTCTTGGCTGTACGGCATCAAGAGAAGCATTTGATAAAAACTTTTGAGTTTGAACTCATAAATTTGGATTCTGATCGCAAACTATAAACAAACTTATTAACCCTTATTTCTTCTGTATTTTGGACACGGCTTGTTAAAACTGAGTCATGCGTCTTTCATCATCGTTGCTCATGTGCAGTGACAGCGCCCTGCTTTGGTGGATCCAGTAATGAGGCAGAATAGCCATTTCATCCCTCATGTCCTCTGCTCTGCCGCTATCCACCGTGTGTCAGCTCAATTCTGTGATCACGGTTCTTTGCAGGACTACAAAGTGAACGATCGTGAGGGGAAAGGACAGATCACTGCAGCCTCTCCTTATCTCCCCCTGTCACGCAAGCTAATTAATCTTGCTTAATTGAAACATGACAGGCCCTATTTGTTACGTGGAGAATGTTGATTTCTCATAGTCTTGCCAAATAGGAGTTTTAAATCTGCATGAGAGATCTTCTCCGTATCACCACGCGTAAGCCAATTAAACAGGAAGTGTGAGCGCGACGAAATTGCCTGTTAAAACTTTAGATCAATGCAATCGAATTTTGAAGCAAGCTCGTCCGCCATTAAGTGAAGGGATGTCCATTGCCTCTGCAGTTTATTAGCTGTGACTCACCGTCCTTCTAAAGTCTTGGTAGGAATGTTCTGGAACGAGAGTGCATGAAGTGCGTTTCGCCGTGGACCGACCGCCTCGCACTATTTCAGACGTGGTCTTTGTTGTTTGCTTGATGAATTTAATGAGGCGCCGTGGAACCCTGAGGTGTTCTGCTTTGCATAGCCTTTGACAGAGTTGCTGGCTCATTGTCTGGCACGGTTCCTCGTGTAGCCTTCTTCATCATTTCGCACAAAGCACATTTTTTGGTCTTACCCTGTCAGGCTTAATTATATTTAAGCCTCTCTGTGTTTTTTGTTTTGTTTTTAAGTATAACGTTTTTTTAATTGATCTAGATAAAGCCGCCTCAAGCCCAAACAGCGTTTTTATATTCTGGTTCCGCCCCTTTATATCACTACGTCTTCATCAGTTTAGATGATATTTGTGCCCTGCTGATGCACATGATGCTCTGCAGATCGTTTCTGGCAAACATGCTGCAACCCGCACATGAAAAACAACAAAAGCAAGGCGAGATTTTCATGTGAGTCCAACGGATTTTGCACCCATCATTAAAATGATTCAGAGGAATACAGTTCAGTTGTTCTGTGTTGTGGCATCCCGTGAGAAAAATAAGAGATTTGATTTCATGGTGAGCAACTCTCCCCGGTCTTGTGTGGGATATTTTGAAGTTGTTTTTTTTTATGACAGAAAGACATGTGATCAAATGGTTTCAGCCTGTAAACAAGCCTCGCCGCTGATTCTGACCTGGAATGATCACAGACGGCTTCGCTTCTTGTTTTTTCGACATCATTCCCTCATGAATTTTCTGAAGGTCTTCGGTGGCAGCAACTTAAAGCAGGATTTACTGTGTCTTATTAGTGAGCTTGTTTTCGAATCATTCTCTGTATCAACAAAGGCGCCAGCACTATTTAATTACACACCATGTTTACTGCACAGAAATGTAATTGGTCCTTCACAAGGAGGATCGGATGCTCAAACTGCGCTCAATTAAGAAACCAAAGAGGAGTTTCAGCACAATTTGCATCTCAGAGGAACCGTAGTTGAAATTAGTTTTTTGGTTTAATCTCGGCAGCCGAGAAAGACAGAATAAGACTCTTCATTTCAGACTGCGACAGTTAATACCGTCTGTCCTCAAGAAGGTGATGAAATGTGAAGATCAAACGCATAATTTAGTTGCTTATTTTAACATCAAAAACACTCAGCAGGCTCAACGACAGTCTCAATGTCATATATGAAGATTGTGTTGTTTTATTCTGAAGGATGTGTGCAGGCAGTAGGTTGACGCTCCCTGGGCAGAGGTTAACTAGCAGTAAGGTGACTAGAGAGGACAGAAATGAGCCTGCTGTCACGGTTGAACAGAGAACAACAGCTGAGTCGCATCACAACAGAAGATATTTTATTGTTGTGTCTTGACGGGTGCGTAAATATCTGATATATAAGTACATTGTTGCAAATATCATCTTGACTAAACCACATGATGCAATTTATTGGACCAATATCTTAAGATGTGTCATTCAACAAAGACGTATTGATCTTGTGCTTTTGTCCGTGTTTCCATGTTGTCTTTGTGAAGGCCAGCAGACAGCTAAATTGGACAACCAGTTCAAGGTGATGTGTGCGGTCCTGCATCCCAGCAACCCGGAGATATTCCTGTGTGGCGGTTACAGTTCAATGGTCAAGGCCTGGGACGCGCGCAGCTGCAAGGTCAACATTATTAACCTCCTTACAGTAGATCTTCCATTTTTTTTATTGACTCTGGTTCAGCGACTGCGGTTTGACCTTTTATAAATCTGAGATTCTTCTCCTCACCCACAAGTCCCTCCTACACAGTATCAGTTAAACACCAGCACTAACAAGAAAGTCTACATTCCGCCGTGCTTTATCTCACTAAAATGATTTTATTGGCATATTACATAGAAGCAAACACAACAGTTTATCTCACTAATTGTTCCAGGCAAACTTAATTTCATTTGGGACTCCGAAATTGTTCCCACGACGCTGCAATCCAATATTGCTATTAAGTTTAATGGACTGTTTTATATGATAATCCTATTCGCTTCTACAGAATCTGAACGCTCTCAAGGAATTTTCCCACTGAATTGTTTCCCTGCGGGGTTTTAGATTACTACAGCGGTTATTGCTTCTGCCTATAGGTTATCAATATAAATTACAGGAAGACGGTATGAGATCTGTGTGTTTGTTGCTCCGGGGTGAAATTGCCTCACTAGATAGATTAAGAGGGCCAGGACCATCTCACCCACCCACAGGCACAACATTAAACCATTAGTGGGACGTCTTACCCAACACACATATGAGATGGTATGAAAAGTGTGAGAATGCTGAAAGATTATTGATAAGATGAAGAGTTTGGTTCAAGTTAAGAAAAAGGATGATTGCATGATTTGCACAGATTGCAAGGTCACCTCTTCCAATTGGTCTTGTTGTAGGTTGAATGTAGTTCATTTATTTAAACCTGGAGTCGCCTCTGAAAGACCCGAATAACAACGACACAAGACGAACGTTTCAAAAATCAAACAACACATGTATTTCAAAGCCGCGGTGACGAGTGTCCTTGGATAATTTAGTGAACACTGTCGTCGTCTTCCTGTCTCTCTGCCTTCACGGTAAACAGACCAGAAGTTTCCCTCCTTTCGAATAATTGCTCTTCTCTGCTCGGCGCCGCGAACAAATCAAACAAGAAAAGAACTGCGCTATCAAAGCCTAATTAATTTGATGCCAATTAAATTGTATTAAATGTGGTGGATCTGCTCTTTGGCACATTTAACATGCGGATAACGCGGCGTATGGAAATGCCTCAGAGCGTTTTTCCCACTGATTTTCCATGTTTTGTGAACACGTGTGTGGTCAGGTGGTGAAAGTGTACAAAGCAGGAATCCAGCAGACCTTGGACATTTTGTTTCTGAGAGGTGGTGTGGACTTGATAACGAGCTCCGACTGCGTAAGCAGAGACTCTGCGGATCGCACTCTCATCGCCTGGGACTTCCAGACCACAGCCAAGGTCTCCAATCAGATCTACCACGTAAGGAAATCTGTGTGTTGATGAGAAAACAATGTCCCTTCAATGAATACAGTGCAGGTCGGCACATAATGTTGAAATGATCAGCTAAGAGTGTTCAGAGCAGCGACGTCTGTGAACCTCCTGGAGAGAAATACTGTGGTAATGAGGCATATTTTGACAAGTCCAGAGGCTTGTAGAGGGTGTGCACACCACGTGTGTGTGCTTTTATTTCACAGCACAGTCTACAGGACTGTTAACATGTTACAATACTGCATTGGATGCAGCAATAAAAACTCTAGACTTGGAGATAAATCAATACCTTTCCAACAAGATGAATTTATTAACTTATTTTATAAAGTTATCCTGTGCCTAAGTCCGGCCCCATGGGCTTTAACACAGTGTTTTTGTTTTAGAATAACAGTTGACATGCAGCTGACTTTCAGTTTGTTACAGACGTAAAAGGTCAAATACTGAATTAATTTCCCCCGTGAATCTCTCCATCCCTTTGGCCAACAGGAGCGGTACACGTGCCCTAGCCTGGCCCTCCATCCGCTGGAAGACTCCTTCGTAGCCCAGACCAATGGGAACTACGTCGCAGTGTTCTCCTCCCAGCGGCCCTATAGAATGAACAAGAGGCGGCAGTACGAAGGGCACAAGGTCAGTAGCGACGGTGGCCTCCGGGGGGGCTGGGGGGCGCAACACGGGCCAGATCGATGCAGATGAGCAAAGTTGTCGGATGTACATGCAAACAAAACTAAACAAAACGCAAATGCTCTCACACGTGGAAAAGGCTTGTTATAACCAGTCTTTTCCTTCTCCATCTAACCCAATATGAAGGTGGAGATATACATTAGTCCCACATTTAGGATTGAACTTATAACTGTCTGATTACATCCTTGATTTTCTGCATGTAAGCTGCACCGCTGAATACTCACTTTAGTTATTGTGCTGACATTGCATTATTTTGATCCTTATATTAATGGCTTTAAGTGTAATTAAATACATGGTGACTATTCTTGTTGCAGGTGGAGGGATACGCGGTGCAGTGTGAGTTTTCTCAGGATGGGACTATCTTGGCCTCCGGGAGCTCTACCGGCTCCGCTCACTTCTACGACTACCAAAACACTCGTACGCTGCGCACGCTCCAAGCCCACAGCCAGCCCTGTCTGTGTGTGTCCCAGCATCCTGTCCTGCCTGCCACGATGGCCACTTGTGACTGGGCGGGAGAGATCAAGGTCTGGCACTGAGGGCTCTGAACGTCCACAGGAACTAGCAGGCTCGCCAAGAGAATAAGACAGAAAACGATAATCTCTTGGCATAAGATGATAAGAACTGGGGGAGAAAGGAAATACTGGAAGTCAGCAGATGTGCTGAAGGCTCTGAAAGACTTGCTTTGACATTGTCTTGCTATGCTTCGACTCTTTTTGACGATTGAGAAAAAGACATTTTCATCCCCGTTGATATGAATTCACGTCGGTAACAACAACAAAAATCGAAATCTCACTTTTAGAAATGTTATTCATGTTTGGCTCATCCTGCGTTGTTGAACATCCTGTTACCTCGGCGGGTGAGATGAGGCTACGGTTTGTTACTGTGCGTCAGATCAATGCAGCCTTCTCCAGTTAACGGTTCAAAGTGATCCGTCGTTAGGACTTTTCAAATACAAACACACACACACACACACACACACACACACACACACACACACACACACACACACACACACACACACAGAGTCTCAATGCTTCTATCGTCAGCTCTCCTAAGTACAGTTAGGGACCTCATCATCATCATTTTCTTTTGTCTAAAGTAAAAGAAAGAATCTCTTTGCACATCACTTTTCTCAGTCTTTTTGTTCTCCCCGGCTCTGATTTGACATTTCCTTTCACGCCGAAAACTTGGAGCCTCACAGGGAGACAGCCGTGGAACTAAAATAATATGCAGACGTCTGTCAGAGCATTGCCAGGTTCTTCCAAAATCCTGCCAGTCAACAACAGAGCAGTGAAGTGCAGACTCGATGCCTGTGATCTTTATTCAGTTTCTCGTACAACAGCCCTTAAAAATACACGTAGCTGTTTGGTGCTGATCCAGCACCTGCGGTTGTTTATATTCAAAGACCACTATCAGATTTGCTCAATGGCAGAAAAAAAAAATCAGCAGTTTGTTGCCGTTTTGTGCAGTTTTTAGCTGTCTAACAAGTTAAATATTACCCTTAGCTGAATCAGAGGATGAATCAGAAGAAAACTATGAAACTTTGTTGCCAGAAACAGCAGAGAAGTACATGAATCATTCCATGAAGTGTCTATTCAGTGCGGAAACCTTTTTTAATTGGCATGCTAACCGTTTTAAAACCTATATGTCACGGATGACTGGATCTTGCATCCCCTGTTCTTACGACCAGAATTTCTAGACCGTTTCTGAAAGCTGAGGTAGTCCCAGAAAAAAAAAAAAAAAAAGGCAAAACTCGTACCCATAGAATCCGACACCAGCTGACATTTTTACACTAAAGAAATCCCGGCGGTATGTTTGGGGTACGTCAGTTTAGGAAGTCACTCCTATCTCAGGATTAAAAAGCCCTTGAAATATAAAATGAATATAAATTGCATTACAATTCATAGAAAGAGGTTGGCAATGAAAGACTGCAAGGAAAAAAAACTTCACTAAAGCTAATTCAAAAACATGTATGTTAAACAGGTCGACCCTTGAATTCAAAGGTTTCTCTTTGCCTCACGCTACACTCCTCTTCGTTTTGTGAATATAGGCCCGGTAGTTTTTACTTTGTCCTGCTGACGGAGAGACGAATGGCACCAAAAACAAAATGTCCTTGGCAGAGGTAGCCACCAAAAAAAAATAAATCTGAGAAGAACTCATCATCCACATAAACTTTGAAGCTGTTCACCTCCAAACGAGGACATCTCGAGGAACTAATGAAATAAAATATATAAAATAATGTCCCTGGATGTCTGTGATGTATTTTCCCAACACTCATCTTTATTAGGTAAATAAACATACAGCAAAAAATATATAACCATGCATCAGACAGACATGTTGACACTGAGACAGCTGGCCTGTTGTTACTGGGACAGGGCTGGAGGTAGGACAGGACAGAACCTCTTAAGCCTCATTCAGGGTCAAAACATTCATGAATATACAATATCAACTGAAAAAATAGCCTTATTGTAATGACAATTGTATAAGCTGCATCTATGTCTCTGTTTATACATCATGTCCTCAACACCATACAACAGTTTGATCCCACTGGGCAGTGGATCCATTGATTTCCAAGCCTTTTCTACGCTTTAGATACCTACAGTACATATCATACCAAATAAGCACATGATTGGAAACGTTATCTCGGCTTGTGCGGTGCGATTTCACCCTGAAAAGAATACGACAAGGTTAAAAAGAAGAGATGCAGTTTCAAACTATTTAAAACAGCCTTTAAGCCAGTGCCCGGATCTCTAAGAGAGGTAGAAATATAGTTTTCCAAAAGAATCTATCCATGACTACTCAAGTTCCCTTTTCTTCCCGCCGTTCCTAATAGGTCAATAGAGCTTTGCAGACAGGAAGGAATCCCAGAGGTTCTGCTCAACGTTGCACAAAGGTTAGAGCACAACGTCACTGCAGAATCCAAACACAGTGAGAGGTGCTTTGTTGAACATGAGCTGGGGTGTTACATCTGTTTGATTCCCCAACAGGACAGCATGTCGTTGCCACTTTCATCGTACCTTTTTGTACACACTCTGGTTCAAAGCCTAATTGAGCATGCTGGCTTTAAGAAAAACACACAGACTGCATTATTGTCACTTTTTGTGCATACGTTTTCAGAAAAATGCAAAGAGGTTTGTCCAATTAATCTACTAAGAACTAGAAGAAGTAAAACTTTTGTTTTGGCTTCTAACAGAAGTGTACAAACAGTGTTTTAAAGTAAACTAGTCTGTGTGCGGGATTTAGAGACGAGGATGAATCCTTGTCTTTCGCTAAAAACTAATTTCAATGGAAATATCCTCTAAAATATTCCAGATTTCAGACTTTATCCATGAAACTGAGTGTTGAGTCAAACAGGAAGAACGTATAACAGTGTTTATACGAACAGGAGCAACTCAGCTGGTAACACAGTATGTACACAGTCAGTAGGTGCTTTGTCCAGCAAACAGAATTAAGGCAATTTTACAAGTGTCCTGGTATGAGGATAAATGCTGAGCAATGCAGCCTCAAATTTCATGATCTCATTGTTGATATAAAAATAAGAAAGAAATCCAGCTGAGTAATGTTAAAAATATTTTCACTTCACATCTGAATCCTTTGTTTCTATTTTATTTGTTTCTGCTGTTCAAATATTGACGTTGTTATTCCAACAAAGCGAGTCGGGAATTGGCAAGCTTGTAATTAACGAAGGTGAAATTTAGATTCGGGAAGGAACCCGGTGAATTGAGTCGACCTTTGGGTTTTATAATTAAAAACACGGTTTACATTATCTGTTCTATGCAGCCCAATTAAAAAAAAATCCCTTTTTTAGTAACTGTTACTTGCAGATAATGTCCCCATGACAACTAATATATCTCCAGGTATGTTTTCCATGTTGTTTCTCAGCTTTATACATCAAGTGTTTTGTTTTAGAAGGAAGTAGAGAAGTCTATTTTTAACAGTAACTGTCAGCTGACTCTACAAATAAATTATGCAGAACACTCCGGCTCCCGAACATGATTGATTAACTCATCGCATTGTACATGCTTTAGTCCGTTATCTACACTGTTTTTTAGAACAGGAATAATTGGTCTTTTGCTGGTTTTACTAACAGTACTCAACACCAAATATAGAGATAGATAACACAGTAAGTTCATGGTCTGTTGTAGGGAGCAGGGTTTGGATTCCAGCTGCTGTCATTATTATTGGAATGAAAACGTACCGAATAACTGGTCTCGAGTCGCTACACCGTTTTGTAACATACGATAGAAAAAGTGTTGCAGACTGCATGAAACGTGCCTTGGCTAAGATACATAAAACAACAACATCTTTAATACCCTTATCACACCAAGTATGTGTTTGCTGCTGGGAACGTCGGGGACATACAGGTTAGGAATCGTCGTCGTCGTCATGCATAAAAGGACAAGCCCCTTCCGCCGCTCAGTTAAGCAGTGTGCCGTACAGCTGTGCCTTTGTCAAACTGTCCTTCCTTGTCAACCCCATGCTGCCAAATTTTTGGTATCTTGGAGAGGTCTTCTTTGGGAGAGCGGGGCCAAGGGCAGAGCTGGAGCTCGGGCGAGGCCGGACACTCGGCCTGGGGCTCGGGTAGTGCTGAAGACTGGAGGCTTCTAGGGAGCTTTGGTGTAAGGACTCAGCTGAGCTGCCCGCACTCAAATTCACATAGTCCTTCTGGGCGCTGCTTGCTGCTCCCCCACTGCTCTCCTTCTCCTTCGGGCTCCCTGAGAGGACCAGACTGCACTCAGAGTCCTGACTGTCATCCTTGGCTCTGTATAGCACAGAGCTTTTTTTCTGTTTGCGAAGCTCCACAGGTGGATTTTTCGGACTGCAGCTGGGTGAAGGGGGACCCACGGGGAAACGTTGGTCCAGCACATGACTGTGGAAGACGTCATCTCCTTCTTGGAAGCTGCTGTAGAGAGACCCCTTGACCTTGTTAGAGGGGCCCATGGCAAAGTGGCACTCTGAGAAACTGTATGGAGAGACTCGTCCCGCCATGTTACGATAGGAAGATGAGAACGTGTTGATGTCTTCGACGCTCAGCTGTCTCCAGCGGCTGCTCAGGTCATCCTCTTGGACCTGGATATCTGCTCTGCTGTCCAGAGCCCCTCCACGTACCTGGCCTAGCCCAGTTGTAGAGCCCATGCTGTGAGAAGAGGCGAGGCGCGGGGTGCTGGAGTGGTATGGTTCACTGAAGCATGAAGCCGTCCGTGTGTACGCAGGTGAGGAGCCCTTCTGTGGACTTCTGGGGATCACCATGTGCTGAATGCTGTGAGACTTTGGGAAGCTCGGACCGTCTTTATCATAGGAAGACATGCTTTTGCGCTCATACTGCCCATTACCACCATCTCGCCAGTCCATATACAGACCCTGGTGAGAAGTAGACAAGGTGCTGCTGGGAGTGCGCCCACACCCGCCACCAACTCCGCTCTTTTCATCTGATGCAAGGCTAAAACTTGAGTAGGAACTAGAAGCAGGGAGGCTGCCGGTGCCAAACTCATCAGGGTGGAAGGATGATGGGGCTTCACGGTGGGAGAAACTCCCAGAGTTGTAGGCCTCTTCATCTGGGTTGCTGTCAGTGGAGTTCTGGGCGTGAAGCTGGAGCAGCCCAGTGCCATGAAGGTCAATGCTTTGCCTGCGCTCGGTGTCTTGCCAGCGCTCAGGGCAGTAGAGGGCTGTGTCACTACAGTACAGGTCGGAGGTCTTGTATGCAATGCGGCGGTTGAGGTGATCAGAACTTCCCGTTCCTGTAAGAAAGTCTCCATCCTGCTGCTGCGGGCTGGGTGAGCGAGTAACAAGGCAACTGTTTCCCGGTTCGGGCTTTTCCAGAACCTTGGCAATTACGGCTGTCGGCACGGCATCAGAGTAGTTGGAGTGGCACATCGCCATGGTGGCTTCGCAGCCATTATGTTTCTCCATGTGCGAGCTGATGCGTTCCTGGAAGTCCAGTGGCAGCTGAAACAAGGAGAGAGAAAAGACTCTTTAAGCTTTAAACAGTTATTGTGACAGCTGCTGTGTGCGACTCCTTCAGAGCAGCCTGTACAAAATGAACTGAGAAATAAAATTCCCTCAACAGTCTTAATTATTTATACAATCAACTTAACTCTTTCTCTTAATTACATTCTCTGCTTTTGTGTCTGCGCTGCACGTTTTCCATCGCCGCTCCTTCAGGACTTTAATCTCTAGTTCTGGTTTAGAAAGTAATTCATTCTCACCCGGCTCACAGTCCAGACCACTCCATGTGTCTCAGGGGACTCGCACTACTTTGTCCCTCTAATGAACTTGTCAGAAAACAGCTGAGCACAACATTCATTCATTTATTTATTTTTTTTGCAGCCACAATCCTTGCTCTCCATTTTCCGGCAAATATTTTTGTGTACTTGTTTGTCACCACAACAGTTCCTAGTTTTCCTCACACATACGTTTCACTCTCCCATCTCCTGTCCTCTCTTACTATCTCTCTCACGCGCAGGCAGACACATAATCCGCGGGATGAGCTCATGTTTGAGAAAACCGGTCCTGTCAATTTGCCGACCGGCTCTTTGAGCCTATTAAGGTTGGTCAGCGGGACCTGTTCCCGCCACACCGAGGTGTCTCTCTTCTTAATTTCCTTATTCTTTCATCTTCTTTCCTCTCGCTCCACTGCCTCCTCAACCGAAAAGCCCTCATTGCCTCTCACTCTCTCTCTCTCTTTCTTCAGTCTACCATCAAACACATATCAGTTCCACAGGGAATGTCTTAGATTCAAATTAAACCAGTGCTCCGGGTCTCCAGCTGGGAATAGAAAAAAAAAGATAAAATACTGACTTGGCTTTGTTAGGAAAGAGGAGCTTGCTTCGGCATAAAAAAAACCTGCATCTTTTAAGTGGAGGCTATTTTTAGCAGCCGCTACTTCTCCCAGAAGGAATACAGATGGAAAGTAGGTGAGGCTGTTGGGGTGGGGTGGGGGGCTGGGGGGGGGGGGGGGGAACAAGATAATACACAATGTGTGCTTCAAGTA
>CAAKHC010004128.1:0-20850 GCA_901007825.1 Macroramphosus scolopax | reverse complement strand
AAAAAAAAAAAAAAAGGAAAGGGGGGGGGGGGGGGGGGGGGGGGGGGGGGGGGGGGGGGGGGGGGGGGAACAAGATAATACACAATGTGTGCTTCAAGTAAACTACCTCGGCGTCAGCTATTATCTGAGGCAAATCTTAATTAACAGTCACACCATTCTGCAGTTCCCATCCACGTGACGGCACACACACTTCAACAGGTCCATTAAGATAAATGGTTTAATGGTTTGTGACTGACACTCATTATTTCGGGCCTTCAAGCAATTCTACATGCATGTAGGTGTATCTTATCAGTTCAAGATATTTGCCAATAATCCAGCTCAAAGCTCAACATTTTTCCAAAAGGCCCATTACACCTCCGTTTTTATTGCATTATTATAATTTAGAGTGACGCAGCCATGTGACGAAGATGAAACGCTTTCTTCATCCTGCAAATGAAAAGCACATTAATAATCCAACTGTCGAGCACCATGTTTCCACTGGGTTTTTTAATGCCTGGTGGTGTCTGCGAGCGGGAGCTCAGGGTCGCTACATGTAGCTAATGTTAACAATGATCAGACATGTGTTGATGTATAGATGTGAATTTGCGTATTCTTTCCCTGATGTTTGTTAGTAAAAAAGTAAAAGACCGTTGGTATGCTGCCCCCTTTTGTTTGCAGTTTGGATGTCTTGTTACACATTGCACTTTAAGCAGGTTGTCGTCTCAGCCGTTCGTCATTCGTTCGATGTGCACACAGCCAGGAAGCAGCCGGACGGCCCTTCAGACAGCCACACCTTAATCAGTGTGACTGAAGAGGCCACCAGCACGATGACTCCCTGTTGTTGTGAGAACCACCAGGGTTACTAATGGATCACTGACACAACATCAGGGAGGGAGAAGTTCAACTGCATTAGCAAACTAATTGGAAACAGCAGAAGTTCTGCATGGAATGATGGAAGTGATAGTAGTCGAATTAAAGAAGCATCCGCCTGTCAGCCTGTAAAATACACGTCATGAAAACAGTTTTAAGGTGACACGTGACTTCCCTTGAGTGTCTTTAACGATCTGACAGTATTTTACTTTTTCAATTACCAAAACTCATTTGGTTGCAGAAACCTGATGCAGCTGCAGCAGCGGTGTGGAGGAACTCACCTCAGACATCTTGTGTGCTCTGTAATGAGACTTGGAGCACTGAAGCAGCTGGGCGGCCAGGTTGCAGTCTTTCCTGTACAGATCCTGTAACAGGCAGAGAGATTATCCATCACAAAATTCATGCTTTGAAATCTTGTTCACTTTAACAGCCTGACGGTTCCTGTAAGCTTTAGACCTGGGGGTGCGATGAGTTCAAGTGCCCTCTGGGAAAAATCAGCAACACTTTAAATTACAGATGTCTGATTGCTGTTGAGTTATCTTGTAATGATGGTGTAACTTGGGGTGGCAGGGATTAAAGGATGCAGTTAAATAACATTACTTTTATACTCAAGCAATAATAAGATGTCATTTTTTTTAATTAAGAGGTATTGTTTTAATTAGTTATAGGTCACGGAGAAATGAACAAAGAAACCTGACACCCCTGGTGCAACAACAGTTTGTCTTAATGGGTATAAATCAAGGAAATGTAATGAATAATCCACTTGTCGCTTCATGGATAAGTGAATGTATTGATTTAGGGGCTCATCAAACCGAAAGAACAAATTCATCAATTTAAGGTGGTACGGTTTAATTACCACCTTTATCTTAACTCTATTTTACACCAGGTTCAGTTTCCAGAACTAGAATATATCATCATCTGCATGGCGTCGCTTTTACTGCCAGTAAATTCCGCTGAGTTGTCCGAAACGTTGTATTCACTTATCTGCCTTTTCCAGTCGAGGAAGCTATTGCAGCATTATTTTCTCTCTCTAGTCGAGGGCTTTGGGAGTTTTACTTAAATTTCCTTGCAGAGTGAGGGTGGTCTACTGGCGCAGCTGATGCTCAATGTTCTGATTTGCCGTGTTTGCCTGCCTGCATGTGTTAGTGTGGGTGGTTAGCTGCTTTTCTTCTCCCCCTCTGTGAAATCCGTTCACTTACAAAGGTCATTTCTCGCTGCTCTGTAGCCTCCATGTTCCTCTCTAACGCCACAGCCTTGACAATTCTTCCTATCACATCAAAGCTTTCTGTTTGACAGTTTCATCTCCCCCACCAGTTAACAGTGACTTTCTGAATCGTTCTATTTCTTTTCAGCCTGTTGCCAGGGGACATTCAGGCTCCCTGTTGTTTTGGTGGACAGTTCAAATAGATCTCAGAGACCTCTGTGAGGTCTCAGTTAATACGAGCTGTCTGGTGTGTTTCTCTTTGGAATATCAGCTGCAGTTGTGGTTCCAGCTGATGGCGAGCCTTTTGCACAGAGGTCATATATTTCAGATATTGGCTACATAAATCTTGATATAGGTTTTCTGACTGAATATGTGAACTGAGTAATAACTACAAAGATAGGTCTCACAAATGTTGTGCATTTCTATCCAATCATTTTCCATCAAGTCATGTTATAACAGTAAATTCAAAGCTTGCTCTCTGGTGGCGATGCCCGCCCTTGCTGCTGAATCTGATGGGACAAATTCTTCCCACTCAAAATGAACCTTGACTCCAATCAGCCCGGCTGGTTCCGGGTGGGATTGGCAAAATATTATTGCACTGAACTGCTCAAAACAGCCACATAGCACAGAGAGAAAATCTAACCTGACCTGCAGCCCTCGGTAGATGTACGAGGAGAAAGAGCGACGCCAGATTGCCACATGCTCCTAAGCTCAGATCCATGCAGCCCCGGCTCTAACTTCTGGCAGCCCTGAGGATGCCCATTGATTTCAGTATAATCACTATAAAACACCCAGTGGATTAGAGTTAATTCCTCTATCTGAGGTGGCTGCTCAAAGCACACTAACCAGGATGATTTGAGGCTTCCAACAAGAGAGGGTTGACAGAGGATGGTGCCAAGTTGACAGGAGAAAAAACAACAGTCTTTAGGTCATCCTTTAGGTCTACTTAGCAGAAGTTTGTATCGGTGCAGGGCAGGAGAGCGCGCCAAGGCACCAAACCTCTGCAGTGAATGTCTGAGGCTACTGCTTAATATGTGGGAGTACAGGCATAATATATTTCATCTCCTCAAATCACAAAAGAGTTCAGATAACATTGAAATAAGTGAGGGAATCCTTGCAGTACTTCATGTATGGCCTGCGAAAACTCACATTGTCCTCTCTGAGTTTGTTGATAGTGAGCTTCGCCTCCATTAGGTGGTTGTTGAGGACGATGATCTCCCGGCTGAGGGCTCTTTTTTCCTCCTCATGGTGCTGGGACTGCGGTGAAGGAGAGAAAAAAAAAAGGACAAGAGAGGAGAAAAAAATTCAGAAAACAAACGGTGACCGACGTAGATGAAGTAGATAATAAGAAAAAGGGACGGGAAGCACAGGGTTAAAAGGAAGAGTTGAGATAAAAAGAGAAAAATGAGGAAGCCAAAGTTGGAGGAGCGACAGAGGAAAAAATAAGATGATAGAAGAGGGGAAGAAAAATGAGAGTAAGAGAGCCGTAAGTCACTATCAGTCTGAAGCCTGTGCCAGCAGCAGGTCTTAATTAAAAGAAGATTACACTTGCCAGAGCGCATATCATATCAATTACTCTGGGAAAGAGAAAAATAGAAATACATGAGAAGAGGAAAAGGAAGGAGAAAAACGAGGAGGGAGAGAGTAAGAAAGACAAATGAAACACTTGTTCCATTTCCACTGATTACTGTTAAATAAATGCAAAATGACTTTTTGGCGTGGACTTGTTAGGCGCACTGACAGAGAAGCCTAATGAAGACAATCATTTCTGGTTTGTTGGTTGCTCTTTATTTACAGCTCTTTTATCTCAACAGCTATTGGGCAGATCGGCCCGCAATTTGGCACAACGGGATGTTTTTGAATCATTTTTACAGGGCGCAGACTTTTCATCCAGTGCTGTCAGAACAAAAACACAAAACATCAAATCTAATTGGAAAGTAATTGTCAGAGCAGATTTCGGCCCCCCGGTGGAGGAAACTTTTTCCACTTCGGAGCCCTCAAATTTCTTGTTCCCGGCACTAATCACACTCACACAAAGCAAAATGTTCAAAATATGATAATGCAAGATATTTAACAGAAGTCTTTCTGATGGATTTAAGTTCATTAACAGATCTTTGTGGTTTGTTTTTTAATCACATTACTTTATAGTTTTAATGAGTGTATGTATGTATCGTCCAGCTCAAACTATATGATGTAAGATCCAACACGTTCTCCTCCCTCACGGTGGAATAACGACGCTTTCTCGCTCCCCTTCCAGCAACTACTGACACACAAGGCACCGTTACCCAGTCGTGTGCAAGACATTATAAGAAACTCAACATAATGAGGAAGGTCGGGGTAGTGGATGGGTCCAGCAAACATCGACCTTGCAGCAGGGGACGGGTGATCAATTCCCATTTGCAAACGCGAGTGTCTCATTTGCAGCGAGTGGTAACAGAACGGTGAACTTTACCATAAACACTTTCCAAAATTGTTTTAATTGCTATGTTTTATTTTGTACCAACGTATGGTTGAGGTCCGGTTCCGCACCGATAAATAATTCATATTCAAAATTTGAATGCAGAATTTGTCTAGGTCAATACGCCCCTCACACGGTGAATGGAGCAGCTTTGAGCGTGTCATATTAAAGTTACTGCAGCTAATTGACTGCAAAGTGAAGCTAAGCGTCCCGTTCCCTGTCCTGGGACGACAACAGACTCTAAGGTTAAGCAAAGTCTTTTCTTTTGTCCATCATCCACATATGTGATGTATTTACTCTGAGAGCCTCCCAGGGCAGTTTGGAATCGTGACAGCTATGCAATTGTGTTTTCTATGTCTCATACTCGTTCCACGCACAAACTCACTCACCATTAACCGTGAAAGCTGTCACATAGCTCACAGCGTGATGCAGCTCTGAGCGCTCGCACCTTCTCTCTCTTCTAATCTCTCAATGGCTGTGATTGTTTTGAAATACAGGGGTGCAAAGCCAATCTAATAGCTGGTAATTAACGTCAGTTAAAGCAATAAACCAGCATTGATATTCAAATCCAATCCTGTTACGGTGTCATTAATCAGCCGTTGAGACATGCAGCTCGCTGGCGGTCCGTCTCCAGCTCATTACTCTGGATTTCTATTAATTTATTGGGATGCCGACTGTGGAGATGACCGGATTTTAAAATCTCAATTCCGTTATGGCCCCCTGTTCCGTCTTTGTTAATGTCACGTTTTATTGGATAAAAGAAAATGCATCAGCCACCTGTAAAGGTTTTTAATAACATAGTATGTTAGTAAGTTCCATAGTGAGTCCATTAACAGCAGCGTAGGGGAACTGTGACTCTTTAAAATAACTTGATAGCTTAAGCCCGTTGTTAAAGTAGCATCATGTCGCGTTTGCTAAGCAACAGCAACCTTGGCATAAGTGGTAATTATAGGACCATGAGCACATTTTAATTTTGTCAACAAGGAGAGTACCGCACTACTTGCAACATGGTACCTTAAAGTGTCACTCAGGTTTTCTGCCCCCCCCCAACGCCTGATGTTATTGTAACGTCAAGTAGTTGCGTAGCGTCACTGAAGTAATTGTGTCCTGTGTGGCATCTACTTCCACAGGCTTTATATAGATCATAAATGAGCAGACGGTGGTGTTAATAACTTTGGTACGACGAACACGAGAGGAAGAGTCATTTTAATTACAATCTGATGGCCAGCGGAGGAATCAAATCTGTACGCGCTGACATTTTCTATCTCCTTTAGTCATGTTGGGTACACAGGCTGTCACCAAGACGTTCTTATCAGTTGGTGCCACTCAAATTAAGGGAGCAGCACCAAGAAAAATGAATATGCAAATTATTTTGAGAAATTGCCCTCCTGGAGGAGGAGGAGGGGGAATTGTTTCTCATCACATGGCAGCTTAGAGACTCACTGTGTTTTTGTCTTTTAAAGTAAGCAAATTCATTCTGAGCCAAAAGGTGACCCTGACCGGCAAACAGTCGTCGTAACTCGCTAATGATTGCTAATTATGCAGACTGTATGTATATATAACACAACAATAACAACAACAAGAACATGGAGTGCTTATTTCAATTATGGATCAGTTGGAATTGTTGAATTGAGAGCGCGGAGTATAAGATGTGAAAAGTATGTCAGTTTTTCTCAACAACTCCGATGTGTTTCATGTGTTCCGCTGGAGATTCTGACTCTTCACTGGACAACAAATGAAACCGAAATCTCATGAGGTGCAATTACTGAAGACTCCACCGAGGAGAGCAGAGAACTCCACTCCGGTTACAACAAATAGATGTTCTTCCCTCATTAATGAGGACTTTTTCAAATCCAAGAGCAAACACTACTTTGTCCTGTACAAAGCACATTCTTAGCTGTGTGAATACGCTTTCAGAAATCAGGAGAGTACGTTCTCTGGTCGACCCAAATTACTGTCCAGATTAACTTTGCACATGAAAGGAACAAGATCCACTGCAGATAATGAGTCTTAACTTGTGTCTGATCTGTTTGAGATAAACTTTAATTTCTACAGCACCTTTCAGTCGTCCACTGAGTCCAGTTCACGCCAGGCAAAGAAGGATTGGATCTTCTTTTAATTGGATTATACGTCACTTTCAACATTCACCTCATTTAATTAAGTTCAGGTCAAAGTGTTTGCTGGCGTCGCACTCAAAACAAAGAGTTCCCATGTTCATCATTAAAATACCTCGCTGGCTATCTGTGTCTATATCACATCCACCCCTCATCTTCCCTCCAGCTCCACCGTCTCATCCAAATATGGTCACCTCCTGTATTAAATATGAATCTAGACTTTATCATGATGAACTGTGCAAGTTTTCATTCATAGGTACATGAATGAACATGGTTGTGTACACTAACGTAAAACACAAAATCAAAGTAGTCCCGGTGTTTTTTGCACCACTGCTGTAATACTGCCAAGGCGGCTTTTCTGCACCAGGAAGAATCAGGAGTAAATAATTACATGCATCACATCCTGCTGCTCTCCCATGTGTAATTTGCACATTTCATGTAAGAGTTATCAGAAATGCCTGTTAGTTTAATGGCAATAATTAATGTACTGCAGACAGGCTTGGGTGCTGCTCATTGAAGAGCAGAGAACAACACACACACAGATACAACAGTTCACATACAACCACACTATTATTCCTCTTATCACTTGCTACACTCCAAACACAAAGAATCCGTATTTGCTATTTGGAACAGAATAAAGACCACAAACACTCCTTATTAAACCAACTATATTTATTACCTGTAACCTTCATATTGTGTTAATCTATTCTTCCAATCAGCATATGTCTAATGTTTTAAATTATAAATCATAAGCTTGGATATAGGCTGTCAGCTGCTCAACAAATACCGGTCTTTTATTTATAGCAGCTATAACGCATTGATCCTGTGTCAAATAATAATGATTACCTTAATGTTTTACTTTAGAGGACTGGCCAAGGAGGAAACACCAGGGATTAAATGGAGCCTCTGTGCGCTTTATAAATTAACCCTTACATTATTCTGATTAGTTATGACAGCTGATAGATAAATAGATCTGGAGGGTTGTAACTAGCAGTCAATGTCACTATTTATGATTCTATTGATCAAGCGATCAATTGAGCAATTACTTCTTTTGGCTGTAAATATGGAAAATAATGACTAAATGTCCATAATATATGACTGATATATTGATGGCTTTCATTCCTTTTTCCTTTGCTTTATTTACAATGAGGATTTGAGAAGCTGTTGCTGAACTAAATGACAGATTTTCCAATTAACATCTCAGTATGAAATTCAAACACTCAGTCACGCTGCGTCCAGAAGAGTCATGTGACGGATCAGCGACCAGCGAATGCCTGAATGAGGCAGAAATAAGGATTTACAGTCCATAAATCAGAGGTTCCTGCTCTGGACTTTAAACCGAGCAGGCGGCCACTTGTCGGCAACACGGGATGAGAAGGTGAAGAAGATGAAGTGCTACAGGTTAGATTAGAATTCTGCACACAAAATATGCTACCAGGCAACCATCCAAATTTTTCTTGGCAGGGACACATTCTCATAGCAGGACTGCAAATAATCCCCATTTGCATTCGCAAGTTTCTTATTTATGACAAGCAGACACTCTGAATACTGACCATGAACGCTTTTAAAACACTTTCCAAAAACATCTAATTTCTGGTGGAGGTCTGGTTACATTAGGCACAATAAACAAGTGGCTGTGTTTATGTTTCCCTCTTTATGACTCATTGTATGTTTTATTTAACGCTGTTATTGCATCGCTTTCTTCTTTATATCTTCAGTTTCCTTCTATAAAACGAGGATTCCCATAAAGACAGACAGGAGTTGTTTTCTAATATTCTATATAAAACAGGATGTGGACGATATTTCACAAGTGTTTATTTGTGGTTAACTGCATGACAGTGCTCAGGGACAGCACCTCCCAACGAGGTGGACAATAATCTTATTAGAAGGGTACGACTTTGACTTCCTGCCAGTTTGCTGTGCAGCAGTCTGTTAGCTGACCCTGCCAAAGACTCTTATGAGGATTAAGGGAAACAATTACTTTCAGCACCACGGACAGCTCCTTAACAACCTACGCTCACTGTATGTACTGCCTGTAGTTCTATTTCTATTAAAAAATATGGACAGTTAATTGCAGGCGTCATTCATTCTGCAGGAGCAATTTCATCCGGTCAAATTCAGTTTATCTTTTATATTTTGGGCACCAGCAGAAGGAAAGCTACCTGCTTAATGCAAATACTTCTTCCTCGCCTGCACCAACGCAGTCTCAGAGGTGCCTGAAATATGAATTTGAACTCTCACTGAATAGTCTCTGGAGCTATAATTAACACTGGTACTGCCATAGTTATATTTCATTAGAGTGATTTATTTATAATGCATTAATCCAGAAGTACAGAGGGCTCCATCTCGAGCACTGAAAGTTCCCTCTCAAACCGCGGTGATTACAGCTTGTCCAATGTCATCACAACTTGTACACGTCAGTTCTTCCAGGTGTTTAACTCTCATGTCGGCCTTCATTGAATTGTTTCATTCTTTGCCGCTTTTCAGTTGACCTTGCCAGTTCAGGCCTCTCAGAACTTTTAATTACGTGTCTGGTTTGATTGGAGCTGCCTTTGTCACCGCCCGCCTGCCTAGGCTGTCTTCTACAAAAGAACATATTTCCCTCCTTGAAATGCCAATGCATGACATGACATCAAAAGAAATGGCAACTGCAATGAGGCCTGCCTCTTAAAAAGAAAAAAAAGCTCCTGCCACGAAGACCGATTTGCTACACCACGACTCCTCTTGCTAGATGGACAAGCCCTTTGAAAATCCCACAGTTTTCAAAATCATTTCCATGATGGGAAGACATTATAGGCTTTTATTCTTGACAGAACAAGAAAGATTGCATCGGAGTATCACAAATAATTAGCTGCGAATGCTGCAAGACAGATGCTGTTGTGAATGACTGGATTGGTTTATCACTATTTTTTTATGATCAACATCTTTCACAGGAAATTGTATTTCGCAAATGTCTACTATCAACCACAAATATAAACATAGTTTTTCACAGTCAGTTCATCCAAAAACACATTCTCACTTACCTCCAGTTGTTATCATTTAGTCATTCTGGCGGTTTTGTTTTTATGTCTTCTGGTCCATCTTAAACAGTTTTGTTATAGTTATAGTGAAAATGGACATGAATGGAGTTTAATTGATTAATAAGCACAGATAAGAAGCTGTAAATTGTATCAATAGGGACTATTTCTTCAGTAGAAAGCAGACAGTGGTGCAGTGATTCGAGGTTGGTGGTTAGCGGGGGTGCAACACCAGAATGTTTTCCCGCAGGCTCCCTTACTTCATCTGTCTGTCAACTACTAAATTGATCGCGAGGTGTCAACTTCTCTTTACGAGATCAACAGTTGATCTCTGACACTCAATTCTTAAGGCCGACATGGATGAGAAGTCTTCAAATTGCTCACAAATTTAAAAAATATCCTTTAAAATCTCAGTTTGCTGATAAAGAAAATGTGATATGGTCGAATGCTCCGGCACAGCTGCTCTTTGTGAACTACCCTTTGATACTTTTACCTGTATTGAATTGAGAAAAATCAAATGCCTTCCGGATCAATATTTTTGCAACTGGTTGCTGGTTAACTCCTCCATTAAAGAGCGCGGCGAGCAGACAAGCCCAATGGATCAAACTTCTTGATGGGATTACAATCCACTTTAATCAAGATACTGTAAGTCATAAGGATGGAGCGGCTGCAGAGCCGGCTCATCCTGCGCCCTGTTAGACGCAGAGGGGCTGAGACTCTGCTGAAACCTCTCAACCTGAAGTGATTGGACAGCTGCTGCTGAGGTGACCAGACCAGCAGTTAACTTTAATCGTTTTCTAACAGGGTTGCATGGCAGGTAAGACTAATTACTTCGGACACTCATCGCGCTCGCTGTCTTTGATCATATAACTTCCTCGAGAGAGAGAGATGAGGTTGATTCTGCTGTTTTACCGGTGGGTTGAAATTATAGTAGATTTCTCATTTCTCAATTCTTAGAGAGAGAGAGAGAGAGAGAGACACTGAAATGATATGGTAGAGTTTAGATGAAGATGAACATGATGTAATTTGCTATGATCAATCTATTTGAGTATCAATATTTTGTATTCCTTCTACTTTCGGCATTGCACTCCAGTCTGGCAGGTTTCCAGTCATGTTCTTTTTCCCTTCGCAGTGCAACAACAAACAAGACGCTCATATGGTTCATAAACAGAAGTACCTACACTTACAGTTAAGTGACAGGAGAAGAAATCGACGAAGGGCGGAGTGGATGGATGAGTCAGCAAAGCATGACTTCACCACGGGAGACGACTCCAACTGCTACTCAAGACTGTTTTGTAAAGTCACCCCAATCGTCTTTTAACCTTTAAATATGAGAAGTTAGGTCACTTAACCTTCAGGAAGCAGTGGATTTAACTCTAAGCAAAGGTTTCGGTGCTTTAACCTAACCAGATCTCAATCACACAGTTGGCACATCATAAAACATGAATATTTTTCATTTCTCTATGTGTTGAATTAGAATAAAAATGTATAACTGGAACTCGCTGAAAGCCAATTTCAGACCTTGCTGTGATTCTTAAGTGTCCATTTGAGCAATTTCCCACAGGTATTTCTTGGTTGTCTGTGTGCTCACACACTATGAAAAGTAATAAGGAGTTTCATTCAAAAGCCAATTACCGGCTTCCCAGGACTTCATGTTTGTGAATAAATGATTCTGCAGGCCGGGCTTCAGGTCATAAGCTGTTTAGCTCCGTGTTTGTGTTAAATGGCACGCATGAATGTACTCACACATACAGTATGTGGTGGAGTCCACAAATCCCCATCAACTTCATGCATCTTTTATGAGAGTCTTAGTGAGAGCTCGGTGGTACTTACAGAAGCCATTAGGATTGTGCACTTAATATCCATACCAACCTCAGTGGCTCATCTGTACGTATATCTTTTACTTAGGTAAAAGGAAAAATAACACATGCATGCAACTGTTTCAGAATATTAATTATATTATTTGATATGAGCATCATTAAATGTATGATTTAAACAATAGTTTCTTGATCTGCAACGTAACTGAACTATAGCTGCAAGATGAAAGAGGACAGTTTTATAGTAGCATCCAATTGAAATACTTGTGTACTTAAAACTTAAAATGTTACTTATGGTGTATACAGTATATATGGCAAAAGAAGAAGATACTTACATGCTTCAACTGGTGTTAAACAAGAGATAATTGTCATGCATCTTAAATCTGTTGTTGTATCTGCTGTTGTTTTTGGTTGCATTTGTTCTTCAGTTTCTATTTTAAAATTGTGATAGTTTCAGCCATATAAAGTTTAAACACAACAAAGTTTTCAGCAGGGATGTCTTACCGTCCTGTGCATCTTATCTTCCAAATCCTGATTGATCCTCTGAAGCGCTGCATAGCTACTCTGGATCCTAAAGGAGCAGAAAACAATCATGCCCCTGATAAATGCAAAGCAATACACAAGGTTTTTTTTTTTTACTGTTCATGCACATAAATCAAACACCAGTGATCTCCACATACAGACAAATACGTCTCCGCACTGACGGAGGATCTCTGGGGGGATTCGCGGGAGATTTTAAGTACTCAGATTTGAAGATCACTCAGGGTATAAATCTTCTAAACTAAAACACAGTAAAAAGGATTGATGGTATGTTTAAGCACCGCAGGAGGTGTAACCAAAAGAAAAAAGAAATTGAAACTATTGAATATTTTATGATAGGAAATCAGTAATCAGAGCTGCTGTACCGACATGGCAGCTACGGGTATTTTGAGCTTTTCTGTCCTCTTCTTAACTTAATTATTCTCTTTAAATTCCTGCTTTTGTGTTGTATTTCTTTTCATCACATCCTTCTCTTTCCCTATCCTTTCATGCCTATCATCCCTATTGCTCCTCAGTATACTTATCATGCATTAAAGAGAAGCGGGACTCTGTACTTGTTCATGATGTTATATCATGTCACCTCTCAATTGAGAGCTATGTTTCATGTTGGCGCCTGTATTGATAAGCCGTTATTCATGGCTCCATTTACTAGGCAGACATCAAGACGGCGGGCAGTGACGGACAAAGAGCGTGAAATCAAAAGCCTATAGAGAGTTGAGCAGGTAAAGAAGATGTGCTAAAGGAGATGAAGGAGAGTGGTGCACAGATTCATGAGAGCAAACAACTGTAGTAAAAAACATCATTATGAGAGGCGACACTGAGTGCTGTTGCTCAGTTGTGATCAGCATAAAGAGGAGGCATCGCTGTTGTTTTCCTGCACATTATGTCTTCAAAAGCCCCACCAATCAATCAGATAGATAAAATGAGGGTGATGGCAGAGCTCGGGTTCTGTCGGCAACAAAAACTATTGGATTTGTGCAGAGCCTGAGAGGACAGGGCTCAGAAAGTTTCTTCAGAGCGTGCATGTTTTTTTTTAAAAAAAAGTTTCTGGTCTGAGACAATTCTCAAAAGTCTTGAGTTTATTTAAACAGCATATTAATCACATGTTTTCTCATAGTGGGTTTGCACTATTTGCAGCTAATCTCATGGCTCTGAAGTTCTCATCGCTTCTAAAATAAACTCATGGCTGGACAGTAAACCTGGAAGCTGTTACAAACCTTCAGCTTCCTCTACTTGATGTATATTAAGATCAAATGCTTAAGTTGAAAAAGATAATGCTAAAACAAAGTTTTGCACCAAATTAGAATGAATGCATTGCAGGCAAGAGGCGGTGATATTAGTGAGACAATTCATTTCACCCCATGCAGAGAAAATGAGCATCCAGGGAGGCTTTTTCATTAACAGCATGACTTGTTCTGTTTTTTTTCTGATCTGTGAAATAGCTGAAAACTCTAATTCTTGCACATCTGACTTTGGGAGTGTGTCGCACGGGGGGTTCAAATTGGAGTAAAAGTGAAAAAGCAAGCCTCTCTTCTGGTGGTTCTTGCTGACGCCTCAATCCAAACAACCTTCTGGTTATATGAATAAGCATAGCACATATTATATATGTATAAATAAATGCTAGGCACGTTAAAAAAGAAAGTCTGCAGAAATGAGGTGCAAGCAATATTATACCTAAACAAGGAATATGCTCTTGAACAAAAGCAAACTATTAAAGCTAAAGGGATAATTTACTGATCATAAATGAAAAGTCATTTCATGAACATCCACGACTTCGCTCCACGATGGATGTATGTTTTGTGTGCAAAACATGTGACTGTGCGGCCTCTGTTCACAGGTGTGTGACAGGGAGAAAGTGAGTAGTAACACCAATGCACGCAAAGAGGCATCAACATCATTATAAGTTGTACAGTTTTTCCTTTTTGTCATTCATGCAGTAGGTGTCCTCTTGTGGCTTAACACAGCTCATAGTCTTGACTGCAGATGCATTCACTAAAAGGCAAGCAGCCTCTAGAGTCACACACACACACACCTGCGTAGTTTCTCTGTAAATTTCTCCAATTCCTCCTGGGCCCGGCGCAGCTCTGTCTCCAGGTACTGCCGAGTGGAGTCAAACTCTGTTTCCACCATCTCTAGTTTGTGGGTGGTGTACGACAGGCGCTTGCGGAGGTCATCCTTGTGGTCATGGAAGGAGCTGAACAGGTGGCAGAGAGAGTTTAGAGAACAGGATTAGAAGAGACAATCCTGAAACGGATGTACTTTGCATTGTTGTTCAGAGTTTGTCAGGTTCATAGTGCGAAGCACAGACGGAGGGAAAAGTGTGTGTTTGTATGAGAGGGGAAGTGTAGCTGGAGAGAGGTCCCAGGCAGGGGGAGGTGGAGGGGAGGGAGGAGATGGATGGGGGAGGAATACTAATCATTTCTCATTCATAGGGAGGGAGCAGAGCTGGGAAACAAGCTCCCAGCGGTGTAACGGTGAATTCTAATTCACAACCCCCCTATCGAACCTGTGAGAGAGAGGATTTTTGCCCCCAGACATAGACCACGGGTGAGTCATGGAGGAGGAGGTGAAAATCCACAACTGACCAAGGCTTTGTGTGTGAGTGAACGATGTGTGAGGGACAAGAATAGCAACATTTCATCACAAGCATCAACACAATATTTATAATTAGATTTTTGAAACAGGTTCGCACACAGGGGATGAAAGCACACGGACGGGACTCAGTGTGAGAATGAATGTGGTACTGAAAGGCGAGAGACGGAGAGCAGGGGCTGTGTGCGAGCTGGCGGATTTAATGCTTTGCCAGGCTGGATACTTGGCTCAAAGGGAGGTTTGCGATGGTCCAGCGCTGCCAACCAGCAGGCGCATTGAGAGCATCTCCAAGTTCCCCTCAGCCTGCAGCCTAAATTAGGAAGGTGGCCCTAAAGGAGGAAAAGAATAAAGGCTACAGAAAGATTTATCGTCTCTACTGGGTCAATGCAGGGGAGGGTAATGGACTACTCTTATTCCCTGTATCAAGTGTTTGCTACGACCTCTGTGAGCTGATACGTATGTCTTAAATGGTTCCTTTCTCTGCTGCAGTCAGTTGTCATTTGACACAACCGTCGTCCAACCCATTCAACCCCAGTCTTTATTAGATCCTGCATCCATGGGTGTTTCCTCTAAGCTCATCAGAAGTCCTGTTAAATCAGGATGTTCAGCCATTGCTCTCACCTCGGCGTCACCCCAGAGTCTAGACTGTCAGGGGAGATATTGTGCAGCTCATGGCATGAACACACCCCCGTAAAAATGATAATGGTGTGCACACCATGTCAAATAGATTTCATTTCACTACTCATTGAGCCTCTCTTTCAATTGAATTACGCCTGTTTGCTCTTCAGCGTGGGTTTGATTAGACGGCTCATGTCTGTCTGTTAAGTATAGAGCTGGAGGCAAGATGTCATTGGAGTATCAGGGCTTAGCATTAAAAGCCCTAGAGTACAAGAAGAAATAAGTACAGGTGTGCATGCACCGAAGAGACATGGAAGAGGTATTGAGATCCGATTGATCAAACCACACACAGAAATGGCACAATTCCACCGTGTCACAGTATAATAACACAATGTCTGAAATTATTTAAACATTTTTACATGTTATTGTCTTAAACTTGTAGGCGAAACGTATAAAGCCTAATCTACAGTATTTGGTTTCTTCATTCTGGGCTGTAGAAACATGTCAATCTCAAGGCGACGCGCTAGGTCTCTTTCTAAGCTAACGAATACACAACAATTATTAGTTTCATGTTATTTCACTACTAATAAAAATAGAATATATTCCAAAACTGCTGTTAAATCCCCCGGAATCCTACTAGTTCTTTAACAAATTAAAAAAGGCTTATTCCTTCTATTTGTAAGATTAAACACAGCTAAGCTGTCTTCCAGTCTTTAAACTAAGCTAAGCTAAGCTAAGCTACGCTAAGCTAATCATCTCTTGGTTCCAGCTAAGCGTAAAAGTGGTAATCTTTTTATCAGATGAGTAAAATATAACCCAAAATGTTGGAAGTTAGCTTTGCGTAGAGACTTGAGGCAGGGCGAAACGGCAAGTCTGGTTGTGTCTGAAGGGAGAACTCACCTGAATGCTCACTAATTCGTTTAACCCCCAAAGAAACACTAATGTCGCCAGAAACTCCCACCGGCAGGTTCTACAACAGAACTAAATCCTCACAATCTTCCAACCAACAGGTACAAGTGGTGCTCTGGGCTTTGTAACGCAAGTTGAAGTGAGCGCACAGACGTTGATATCCTTTTTTAATACTGTGTTTTTGTTTTCCAAGAGTTGTTGGCAGAACGCAGTGCAGCATGAACTTGGATGTCAGATGATACATGACAAGAGATACGAGGATGAATTATGGGGACGAGCAGATGCCACATTATGTTTTAATGCCTTTTTAATAGTCATGACCTCCAGCTGAGAATCATTTCCATTAGGCGAAATGAATGAAATGGATTCCACAGTGATGAGAGTGATGTCCTCACATTCACTCGTCTTACCTTCTTTTTTGGTGTTTGAAACCATTTCTCTGGGTTTTGAGGGCAGTTTTGCCGATATATATCTTTTTCATATTTTTCTCTCTGCCTCGGCTCTCATGTGTGTGTAGTTGTTGCCTCTGCTGCTGCTGCTGCTGCTGCCGGTCGGCCGAATGCTGAAGCCAAGTTTGAACTCTAACCATAAACCAACAGTCAAATCTCTAAGTCTTGCCTGGGGAGGCAGATAGGAGTTGGCTATCTGTGATGACCCTGGCAAGAGAGCAGAGAAAAACAGCTTTGAGGTCCCACAGATTTATCAGCACATTTAATTCTGTGTACTCCGGAGAGAAACAGGGATTTATCTGTGCAGTATGCAATATCTTGTATTATTGCACCCCCAGTTGAATCTGTACATCCCATTGAATGATTGCGTAACCTTAGTCATTTCTTTTCATTTTATGATGCATAATAAATGCAGAATTTCAATTAATTAAATATTAAAAAACCCACACTTAAGGAAATATCAATATTTCTATTGCTTCAGCTTGATCTTTCATCTGGAACCAATGAAGCAGGTGCTACAAACTGCAGGACCCAAAGGAACAGTGAGCTACTGACCACACAGGTTTTCCCTCAATAAATCAGTGCAATGATGAATGTGCGTGTGTTTCCATTGTCACCCTTTGTCTTCGCTCCCTGCTGCTTTGTGTTGAACTCTGGTAACCTGCACCTGATGAACTGAATAACATGCACTTGCAAACATAAAATGCCTTAATAAACCTGTCCATAAGTGTCTTTGTGCACCTCCAATATATGACTCTTTTTATATCAGTGTGATGAATGTGTTTATTGAATTGGAGATTTGTTAAGCGACAAACAATTTACCTGATCAAATATCTCCACTAACGAGCACTGGCTACAGCTCAGTCCATATATATGCCTTTTGAAAAGCAGTATGTCTTGTACTTAACAGCCAAGGAAGCATAACTGCATAAATACATAAATACAAACAGGGGTTGCCAGAAGCATAACTTTTATCGTTCCCCGCAGAGTGGCAGACTAGCAGTTCAACGACAAATTGGAATGAACGGTTTGTCGCCTGACGCCATTTCTAATGGCACCACAACTTATTATGTTTAATCTTCCTGTAACACTGGCTCAGGAAACAATGGTAGTTTCTGGAAGCACTGTAAATACGTTTGCTATAGTGGTTTCCTTATCTTCAACTCACAGGGGGAGAGCGAGGAAGACGACAGAAATAGCTGATGAATGGTCGTGTAGACTCCATCCGCACACACACACACACACACACACACACTTGTTTTATAATACTCATGGGGACCCGTCATAATGCATTGCATTATCCTAATCTTAGCCATCACAGCTGAATGCCTAAGTCTTAAACCCTCAAACAGCAATTTAAACTTAAACGGTTCAGCATTTTGGTCCTCATAAAACTGTCGAACCCCAACCCAATCACACACACAAACCTCCCTGCAGCGTATATAAAGTAATGGAGCCTCAATGTATCTTAGCACCTCTCCCAGGGAAGTAACTGTAGATTCTGGTGCCCCAGGTGTTGTTTGTCAAGGTAAACACTATCCACATTCAGGAACAATGTCTTCCGAGGCTTACCACTGTGTCTGCCAGAGAAACTCAAAACAGTATCAAAGCAAACCAAACACAATCTCCTTTCTATAACTTGGACCTAAACATGCTAAGACAAGTATGTAGTGTGGATTGAAAGACATGTAAATCCTGTTTACTTGAACTACTTTCCGCCCCGTCTCACAACTTGTGAACATGATCAGACAACAGACCCAACAGATGCTATACACAATAATCAGACAGCTTCCCCTGTCTCGTTCCCTGTATACTTGCTCTCTTTCATAGAACAACCTAAATAATGCAGTTTCAACCCACCAAAGGTCACTACCAGCCTGGCTCTACAACAGGGATTCTTTGCAGCGCCTGCAGGTTGATGTACTAGTAATGAGCCGAGGGAGGTGAGCGAGGCAGAGCTACTGCCCGCGAGAAATACTACTGTCGGGGACCAAATGAGGATCTAAACTGTGATGGTCACAGCGGTGCTCCTGCTGTTGAGTCAACAGCTCAGAGAGCCACAAGAATTTTATCTATTCTAAACAGTAAGTTGTTATTTTCCAGCTTCGAGGATAAGTCTGGTGTGTTATATACGGCATGTGCTCCATGTTTTGTTGCTTTGGCTTTGTCGGTTATGATGGTGTCCTACTAAATTAAAAATGGCACACTCCCCCTGCCCCCGTTCCATTGCGTTCACACCACAACGCCGCTGTTTCTCGAAGTACAAGTCGCCAGTGTGGTGCACAACTCCCACGTCAGCCGGCTAGAACACCTGAGCCTAAGCTCAATGATCAAATAGAGACGTGGCCGGCTCAGCCTTAAGAATCCCTTCAGCCGTCTACATCAAGCACAGAAGCTGGACCACGTTCACCTCTTGCTACCTCTTTTGTTGCTGAGCGCTTGGGATTGACGCCACTGTGATGCTGAACTGAGCCGAACTTCAAACGTTTCTTCAGGTTCTTTCACACTAACTGGCAAATTTTGCAAAACTCTTACTGACGACAAAGAGATACCACATAATACCAACGGTATTGTATTATAGCCTCACAAGCTTTGTTAGATGTGGCCATAGACTAAACAAAGATTATAAATACTTTCATTTCGGACCTTTCAAAAAATTTTAAATTAATAATTCGCAACAATAATATTTTTTAGAAAAATCCTCCCATTATAAAAGGTCTGTGACTCGGTTTTCTGAATGAGAATCTTCATGAGAATGTTATCAATAAAACCTTTTAGTAACTGCTGAGATCTAATAACACTGAGGAAATATCTGATGGGATAAAAAGACATAAGATCAGGCAGACCGTAAATGAAATGAGACAAATAATCAAATCTACTTTGAACAACTCGCAAAACATGTCACATCTAATTACCCCCTGAAATGACCCGTACAGCTGAAACATATTCTGATCAGGCACGTTCATTCTCCGAGAGGCATTGTTCTGTCACTGCCTTACAAAATAGACTATTCCTGTCTGTTTTCTGATCTGCTTGAATGAAAGCCTTCATGGGTTTTCACAAAAAATAGAGACTCCCGGTGAAAATCTGTGACAGGAATCATCAAAGACTGTTGGACAGAAACCTGACATGTTATTTGTACAATGTCACATTATATCTGCGTTTGTTCCTGACAGTAAATAAAAAGTCTATGGATATGGAACTAAAACTGAAAGTGAATACTCTGACCATAGGAGTTAATTAGAATAGAATATAATAGAATGTTATAAAGCTGAAATGAATGATGACCCAAACAGGACATAATGATCCATGTTGTCTTTAAACCAAAACGGCCCTTAAACAGCATCTCAACTGCTTCACAAGTCAAACTTGTGTGCATCCTCTGATGTGAGACAGAAATACAACAGTCTCTTGTGAATGCTCCGCTACCAGCGGCCAGAGAAACAGCTCGCTGGATTAAGTCACTTGAGATGTTGGCTAGTCAACACAAATTGCCGCCCGAAGACAAGAACTGCAACTGAGGACAGAACTGTGTGTCTCTCCTTTAATTTATATCCTCCCATCAAACGAAAAACAACCTTAAAGAGGTAGGAGGCCAGTGTCCTAGAAACAGATGAAGCAAATGATCATTATATTTGTAATGACTAACTGGTTGTTACTTGAGGTGCAGTAAACATCAACACTTTGAGATCTGACCATGTTCTCATGTGTTCAGGGTCCTGACAGCTCATCCGTTTGAATTCAGGCTTGTCACTGTAATGCTGTCTCCGAACACAAAGAGCTCCCGGGGATAAATTAACAGATAATGAATAGTTTCCTCTGCCGCGCTATGACTCATCAAACTCTATCCAGCTCCTTCATATATCCTTGGCCCTTAAACAGCTTGTCAGTAAAAGCAATAAAGCTGCATTTGTGTGAGGACGAACTTCAGTGCTTCAGAGGAAACGGCAAGCATTCAATCCATTTTTACAATTTGTAGTCAGGTTTCACACTATTCCTGATGAGATCAGATCCCAGCATGGGGCCACAGCAGGAGTCACCGCAGGGAGTCTTGCCCACGCCACGCCGTGGTGTTGGTGTTTTTCTAGCTCAGGGCATCGCGGAATGATTTGTTCATTCACAAATAAAACAGCTGCATCGTCGGTTCCGGTTTTAAGCTACATAATGCACCTTTACATGGGGAGTAAATTACAGCCCCATATGCAACTTAAACCTGCCAAACCAAACTAACTACAGTATGAAGCGACAGCTCAGACCTCCTCAAAATCTTTCTTAGTCATGCA
>CAAKHC010004124.1:33950-49341 GCA_901007825.1 Macroramphosus scolopax | reverse complement strand
TATTCTTCCTCCCTCGTTGTAAGTCAATGAGAGCTGCCCGTCTGCTTGCAGGTATATAATGTGTGTGTGTGTGTGTGTGTGTGTGTGTGTGTGTGTGTGTGTGTGTGTGTGTGTGTGTGTGTGTGTGTGTGTGTGTGTGTGCAGGAAGTAAATGAAACTGCACTTCTGTATCGTACACACCTTCACAACACCAACACCCGATTGAACCACAATGGACAACAACATATAGCTGTATGAGAAGACTCCTTGATGTATCTACTGGTCACACGTAACAAGACGATAACACAGAAGAACTCTCACACAACAGGGAGAACTTGCAGCAACATGTCTGAAATGGTGTAACGGAGCAGATTCAGAGCAGCGAGACATTCCACACCTGTGACCTTCATACAGGAGATGTGTCTGCTCTTGGCAAATGTGTTGTGTCTTGTGCCGACTTAAAGACCATCAGCTTCCGGGGTCAGGATCTTCTCCTGTATCTCGGAGGAGGTTTTGAACTTGGAACCTGAATGAGCTGTGTGCAGAGCCTCCATCGCAGGCGTCTGCGTTCGGAGGGTCGTCTGTGCCAGTTGTGGCGACAACCTAAGACCCTGCTGGTGGGGTCTAAGAAGGAGGCCTCAAAGAAGTTCTGGCAAACCTTCAGGTGACTCAGGCAGGTGAACCAGGACTGGGCTCAGGTGGTGTAAAGCACAGGAGGAGAACTGCTGGCCACGACTGGGTGGAAAGAACATTCCCTCTGGTGGAGGTGGCCAGGCCAACTGGAAGTGCTTGTCTTGGTTCACCCTCCTCTTCAATGTCCCATGGAGGTGTGGGAGAGGGCCTCCTGGCAGACCAGGTGTGAGCACCCTGTGATTGGAGCACAGCCTCCTTTTTCTTTGCACAAACATCAGTTAGACTGTTGAAGTTGATCTGGTCTGGCTGGACGCTGGAAGTCATAGAATCATATTGCTTTATCGAGCTGAATTAATCCTGCCAATAAACCCGTAAACCTCTGATCATAAATCTGTGCCAAAGATCAGTACCCTCATTATCTCGGAGTTGTGTAACTGCAAGGGAGTGCAGACCTGCAGACGTCCTGTTGGTCCGTCCCAGTTCATCCTGGCCTGTGAAGACAAAGACCTCGGGACTGAAGGAGTTAAATTATCTGAAGTGTGACTCTTGGGTGTGTCTGACCAGAAAACTTTGACTGACGCCTCAAAGGACGGGAGGATGATAACTTATCAACCGAGCCTTTTTTTCCATTCACACACACACCTGCATCGAGACAAGTAGGTAAGTACTCATTCAACTTGTTGATACAAACCACCTGAGGTCCTGTTGACCGGCTGGTTCGTCGTGTTCCTGGTGCTTCTACAACCTGGAAGGTTTGACTATAAACCAGAATTCTGTTGACCTCAGTTCAACTGCATCACTCCCAGTAATGTTTGCTTAGTGCCGGTCTGTTCTGTTCCAGGCTAACTGAGACCTCACTGTCATCATGGAGGTCATAAATCCCTTCTGGACCTTTTACAACCTGTTTGACAGGATGAAGATCAATGACGAGCAAAGCTCTTACATCATGAGTAGACTCGAAGCCCTGCAGGAGGTGGTGAGCTTTGTCCAAGAGAAGGAACCAGAGCAGCTCTCTGATGATATGATAAAAGCTTTGGGGAAACTCAATCAGGTTTCAATATCTGCGACGACCAAGCTCGAGAAGTTCAGTAACCTGCATGTGATGGCTCACATGATGAAATCCAGTGACTACAACCAGGAGTTTGAGAAGCTGAACAAAAGTCTCACCGACGCCTTCGTGACTCTCTCTGGAGCTCTGCACATCAACCAGGAGAAGAAGTTGGACATACAGCAGCTGCAATTGGCCGAACAGGAGGTGAGGTTATCTGAGCAGGAGGAGCGGCTGGTCGTCCAGGAGAAGAAGCTGCATGAGCAGGAGAACAAGCTTGAGGAGCAGGAGAACATCCTGCAGCAGGTGGAGTCTAAGTTATATAATGAAAGTAAAGCATATGTCTGTGTTCTGCTGTAAGAGCCATTAAAAGGCTCATGGGAGCTGTAAAATGTTCAATTAAATATTGATTTCACTGAAGAAGTATTTTGTGCTCCTTCCTTACGCCGTGTTTTTCTTCTTCTGTTGTTTAATGCTGGTTGTCAAACAGCTCTACGGTGCACCTCTGCCCCCTCTGGTGAATGTTTGAAACATACTTATTAACGTGTTCAATCATCAGGTGCTTTGGATTTTTTTTCATCTCTAAATTTGTTTATTGGATTTACAGATTTGACAAAATAATTGCACTTGCACATTTGTTTTTCAGAATCAGAATCAGAAAGCCTTTATTAGTCTCAACACGGAGAAATTTACATTTTTACATTTTTACAGTAGTAAAGGGATAGTGCACGCATTAAAAGAGCATTTACCAAAATTACAAGTAATAAGTCAAAACGAGCATACAACCGAGTACAAGCTCAGACATTACAGTCGTCCTTTACATCCTCGATGCCGTGTACTTATACTCTGTTTTAAAGGAAGAACCTGTTAGAGGAAGTATTTATCGACACGCTGGTGAGCGGAAAGGTGGACATGGTCCCAGGGCTGCACATGAGGCCCAGAGCAGAGGAGTTAGTCATGGAGGCACCAGGGGAAGCGTTGATGGTGGAGAGAGACCTGGCGGCCATCCCTCCAGATAGCATCAAGGTTGTAGTGCTTGCTGCAGGGATGGAGGGCATGATGTAGTAGGAAGGCATCATCAGACTACAGAGAGGCGTGGGCATGGTAGGGCTCAACGCAGGGATGGAGGGCGTGCTGTAATAGGAAGGCAGGGTCATCGACGGATTAAAGAGAGATAGGGGAGCTGCAGGGATGGAGGGTGTGCTGCCGTAGGGAGGCGGGGGCATCGACGGACTAAAGGGAGATGGGGGAGCTGCGGGGATGGAGGGCGTGCTGTAGTAGGGAGGCGGGGGCATCGACGGACTAAAGGGAGATGAGGGAGCTGCAGGGATGGAGCGTGTGCTGTAGTCGGGAGGCGGGGGCGTATTCGGACAACAGAAAGGCGTGGCCGCTGCAGGGCTCGTTGCAGGGATGGAGAACAGGCTGTAGGCAGGTGTAGCCTCCTCCTTCTTTGTCCTGACTTTAACAGTGTCATAGACTTTGTACAGAAGGTTGCCGTGCTCGATCTGCAGAGCGCCAGACAGGAACTGGAAGTCATCACTGAGATTTTGATTTACCTCGTTGAACTTGTCCTCATGGGAGATGGCCTGCAGGAATCTCCCAACAGTTTTAGTTCTGGAGAATTGACTCATCACCTTCACAGCCTCATTCAGAGAGTTGATGAGTTTGTTCACAGCCGTAATCACAGTGGACGAGATTTGACGAGGATTTCCTTTGATGGTCAGAACCAGTTCCTCTATGGATTTGACTCTCTGGGCGACCTGCTGGCAGCGCTTTTTATTGGACTTCACCGTCATAGCCATCTTATAGATGGTCGAACACAGGGTCAGGACATGAGAAATGCTATCAAGGATCAGCTGAAGAAACAGAGGGGAAGTTAGAGGAGGCGAGTTAAGTCAACCAGATTCAAAGAAAGCATCTCTTCAGTTTGACACCTAAACTTCATCTAAAATATAATGAATGCTTCACATTCAGTACTCACTCCGGTGTTCTCCGCCATGGTTCCCAGAAATAAGTTCCTCTATCCGAATGGGACTTGGGTCAGAAAACACTGGTCCTGAACCTGCAGCGTCCTCGATGTGATGTGAATAAGTTCTGTAAAAGAAGTCATCATATGTACATCAGTAACCAGGGAAAACCACGCAGGTAAAAATAGTATATATATATACTGTATATATCTATACTCACAGATGTATATTAATGTACATACACACACATACATATCTCCTTAAGAATGCAGTCTCCCCCTGCTGTCTGATATAGAGAATGCAGGTGTATTATATAACGTCCACATTGGTATCACCTGGTATCAAGGTTCGTCTGGTTGTTTTATACCAGGGGTGTCAAACTCTGGCCCGCAGTGTAATTATATTTGCCCTATGAGGCAATAGAAAATTAATATTAGACCTGGCCTGCCGGTACAGAACAGCGCATTCACCGTTAATACTACAAATCCCACAATGCTCTTCTAATGTCTTGGCGCGTCAATCAGGACCGGACCAGACGTTTCCTTTACTCTTGTGTCAGCAGCGATCTGTGCTCCGGCTGGAAATCCCCGATCACGAAGCCGCCCCGTGCTTCTCTTTCAGCCCACGTCCTGACCTCATACTACTCATTGTCACCGTGTTACGCCTTCCCAAAAATGGCGAAAAGAAAGGCAGAAAACAGAACTTTTTTGGACAGTTGGGAGGCAGAATATCTGTTTACATAATATGTAAAAGACAGACCCGTTTGTCTTATTTGTGGTGCCAACGTGTCTGTAACAACGGAACAACATTAGACTAGGAAACAAAATACCAGGACAAGTACAAGTACAAGTACAAGTACAAGTACCTGGACATGACTCAAAGGAGCCCGAAAGTAGAGGAGATAAAAAGAATGGTTGGTTCATTCATTGTTATTTTATTTTCAATTTTATTAGCCTGTGGAAAAAGTTTATTTTGATATTTACCTCAGAAGGCTGCAAATAGAGAAAAAACATACAATTTTTATTTAAATTTTATTTAGTATTCCATTGATATGTTTTTTTATTTGAAATTCGATTTTGCATGTCTTCACTATTAAGTTACATACGCGTTGCTTGTTCCATATTCAATGTCAAGCAAAACTTGTTTGTGTCGATATTAAAGGTTAATTTTTTCAACGTTGGCCCATGACTTTTTTTAATTTTAAATTTTGGCCCACTGTGTATTTGAGTTTGACACCCCTGTTTTATACAGTCTATGAATCCAACAACGTTGTCAGGAACAGGAATATATAAAAATATAACTTCAAGTTATACCTAACAAATACCGTACAATGATTAACAGTTAAAACTATTAAGTATGACTACGACTCCATCATAGACTTAAAAACATTTAGCAAAGATGTAAAGTTTTTTCATTTAGCCAGTGCTTCTTTAAGTAAGTTAAGTATTTTAATTGAGTCACAAAGATAACAACATCTTTTCTCAGACCATTCAAATTAAACTTCTTTCCGAGACGATCAACAAACAAACAAAGATTATTCACCTGTGACTTGACGTTGGTCAGCGGCTGCTCGGAATCCAAATGTGCCTCTCTGAGAAATGCAATTCTTTTTAAAGGATCCTTGTCTTATGTTTTTGCCACAAACATGACAACAACCTGCTTGATTAACCTGCTCATCCTGTCCAGAGATAAATATTTAACATGCCATTGTCACAGTCTGAACCAGGAGGGGGTGTGTCACGTTTTTTGGGCGTTTTTTGAATAAAACCCGTTTAAACTGCCTTCTGTGTCTGCATCCTGAGTCCTTTCCACGAGTGCCTGACAGCCATGAAAGTCAGGAATCATGACGCGAGATCGTCGCCCGTCCTGGAAGTACTCGGTAAAACCGTCATGAAAAACTGAGTGTAAAAACCTTTAACATCCGTCAGCTAGACTGTGGAACATTTCACATACTTGTATTTATGAAATCTCTATGGTCTCTGTCCTGAAAAACACTTGTGTCTACAAACTTTTTACATTTTAAGATCAGTTTGAACTTTAAATGTTTGACGACATAAGTTCACCTCATTAAGTATTAACCAATTCAAATCATTTTATTTGTGTGGCCTAAAATCACATACAGTCGTACGACACCCCCTGACCTTTGACCCTCGATTACAGTGAGAATAAACTCCCCACAAAACGAGTTAGATGGTGGCAGAAGCCTCAGGAAGAGCCTCAGAGAAGGGATCACTCTGACCTAGTGAGAGAGACAGAGATAGAGAGAGCAAGTGAGAGAGAGAGAGAGAGAGAGAGAGAGAGACAGAGACAGGGCAAGTGAGAGAGACTGAAAGTGAAAGAGAGAGAGAGAGCGCAAGTGAGAGAGAGAGAGAGAGAGAGAGAGCACAAGTGAGAGACAGAGAGAGAGAAATGTGTGTCGGGGCTTCTTTCTTTGTCCTTGTGTGATGTTGCAGACAGAAACAGAAGGTGATATTGCACCTGCAGCAGGTCCTCGTCTTTAGTCACCAGCCAGAGACATGAGACAGTTCTACTGTTCAGACCTGCAGAAAACACAAAGTTCTAGAGAGGGACACCTTCTGAGGGCTGGAGGAAGTGACTCCTCAGTGTCAGCTGAACGGACGTGAAGAAAATATCACAAACTGGTCACATGAAGTTCGATTGGAAACGTTTATTTAGATTGTGTGAGGAAAAACAAAACCAGCAGCTTTTGCTCCAGTATTGATCAACCTGACCGTCTGTCAGCAGCGAGGCTTCTCTGCCTCTGCCTCTGTCTTGTTGATGAAGAGTCTCTTGAGGAAGAGGAGCTGCAGGTACCCGGATGTAATGATGAGGAGGCTGAGGGCAGACGACCACCAGGTGATGTACTGCGAGTTGGACAGCAGCAGGAAGTAGTCTGTGCTCCTGCTCATACGGCCGAAGTTGTAGTACCGGAACATGTGGAAGACGTAGTTTTCCACCTTGTGAGTCGCATTCTGCAACAGACAGACTCACAGCATCATCACGTGACCTGAGTGAGTGACCTGAGTGGCATCCCAAATCTAAATGGCTCATCTTCAGTCCATCTTCCACAAGGGTTGTTTCATATTTACATCAACATGCTGCTAAAACTAAAAATGGAGCAGCTGCTTCAACTAGAACTTTATAAAAACAGACTTGACAATGTGGGACAGTTAGATTTGGGTTTCGGCGTGTACCTCGATGATGCTCAGCGTGTTGTTCAGGTCTTTGCTGGCCTCCTCTTTCTTCGTCTTCTCCTCCTCCTCCCTCTTGGTTTGGTCCTGGTGGCCGTCGTAGTAAACGCCGAAGCTGAGGAACACCTGCATGGTGCCAAAGCGGTTGTGGAAGTTGCTGAAACACATCTGATAGAAACCTGAAAGAAAGCGACACATAGAAACAGAAAGGATGAAGCTGCTTGATGCTTGTGGGGAAACATTAAAGTGATGAACGGACAGGGGCTGTGGGGCGGTGAGGCGTTCTGGCTGTCGCGTGAGCAGCGCATGCGTGACCCTGTATTTTAAGCCCCGCCCATGATCTTCCCATCGAACAGAAACAGTTTTTGTGACTAAACCGAACCTGACCTCAACCATCGTGTTACACTATAACTTATAAAACAGTTTTGAGATTGAAACTAAAATGGTCAACAGAAACGTTCCACCTCTGCGCCGGCCGCTTCTTCTTCTCTGGTCTTTTAACAGGAAAAACACAACGTTGAGAGTTGAGTTGGACCTCATCGATCTTTTAGTTCTGCAGCTCGTCCTCGTTGAACAGTAAAGGAGGAACATATAATGATGGATGGTGTTCAGATACCCGTTTCTGTGGCCTCAAAGTTGATCTGACCCTTCGCATCATCGACGGACGACACTAACAGCCCGCCGGGAGCATTGACGCTGACGGACAGGTGTCGGTCGTGGCCGACGCCCGTCACCCACTGGACCTGCAGACAGATGGAGAATCAGGTCAGCGCATCTGAAACAAACATGACCTGCTGATGAAGCCTCATGGTCCTGATGATGACCTCTGACCTTACATCTCATCTAAACTCATACACAGAAACAGAAGATGAACATGAAATACAGAGAGCATGTTTATGATCCACAGAGGATGAACCAGCGTCAGGTTTGTGCACCAAAGCTGACCTACCAAGTTAGTTTATTGACCTTTTGGTGCTTCAATTTGTTAAAAACACATTTTGTTAAGAAACTCCAGGTCCAAACCTGAAGATCTCACACACACACACACACACACACATACACACACTCTGTCTCTCAGTCTCTCACAAACACACACTCTCTCTCACACACTTTCTCAAAACACACTCTCATTCACGCAAGCACACACACACACACACACACACACACACTCTAACATGAACATACATTTTCTCTCACTCACATACATACACACACTAACGCACACACACTGGAGATTGAGGTAACAAGATTAACGTTGGTATTTAATTGGAGTTGTGTTGCCTAGTAACCAATCAAGCGGCTGACTCACTGTCGCATCTTAAGGTACAAAGTGTTTCACCCAGCGATGACTTCTAACAGTTTTGTTCTGAGAACAGTAATCTGACAGATTAAGACTCTGGTGTTTCTGAGTGACGTTTAGTCTCACCATGAAGCTCAGGTAGAATCTCTCTCCATGGTGAGCAAAGTGCCAGAAACAGTTCATCCCAGCAGCAGAGAGCACCACGGAGAAGTCGTACTGGTCGGAGCCCCAGAACAGCTCCTGGTCACTGATGTGGGGGTGGGGGTCCGTCAGCGGTCCGGCACGGACGGAACCCCAAAACACAAGGACCAGAAATACACAGGGAGTCTTACACAGCATGTCTGGATGAACTGAAGGTGTGAGAGTAACGTGTGTGTGTGGCGGCGAGGCAAGATCACAAATCATTAACCAGCCACTCTCCATGGGAAACCACAGCCGCCTTCACAGATGGAGTCAACACTGACGGAGCAGAATCACTCAGCAGCCTGCAGGTCTGCGTGATGGAGGGACGTCAAATGACAACAACATTAATGTTAATCAGAAGGTTTATTAGCTGTGAATTAAATAAGGCACATTCACATCATCCGTTAACAGTCGGACCCGAACATAAAAACAGTGTATAAAAATAATCATCAAGACTTCTGATTGACATCCACTCACTTTAAATTAGATACTGTGAAACATAAAAAGCTGCTCTGCTGCCGGAGGGAAACAAAGAGGGACAGAGGGATGGAGGTCAGTCACTGTCACAACTACAAAATATAGAAACATATTTTATCAGTTTAAATCTACGTCTTCATGCAGACTGAAGTCAGATCCTTCTGAACTAAGGGCTGACAAAGTTCACAGGCAGTCATCATCTTCTGTTGCCATGGTGACATAAAGTCTCATCTTTTATTTAATCAATAGTTTTAAATTCTGCCTGATTCCTTTCTGATTCTTACATCTTTTGTTAATCAAGTTTTATTTTGTAATATTTGTTTTATTAGGAGTCTTTTATTTATCTGTTCTATGTGTTTGTGTTCCATGTGTTTTATATGTTCTATGTGTTGTTGCCTCGACCGGGACGCTGCGGATCTTTAATTGACATCCCTGTTAAAGGTCCAGTGTGTAGAATTTACAGGGTCTGTTGGTACAGATGGAACACCTGAAGGTCAGCTCGCTTCTCCTCCGCACTTGGAAAAGAGATTCAGCTGGTTGTAATATTTAACCACACCACCAGGTGACGCTAAATCCAACCAGCTGGTCCTTTAAGATGCAGAGATAATGTGACCGACAGAACTAAACAATAAAGGTGATGACTTTCTTATTTATGTGTAATAAATAGCTGTGAGCTGTTTTGATTAGAAAAATACTGTCTGTGGTTTCATGTAAATTAGCCGGTGGTGATGTCCTCTGTTGAAAACATGTGACCCTATAAGACCTCAGGGGTCTCAGATCAACAGGGGTCATAAATGAAATGATCCTAACACAACGTGTCGATGTCACATGTAGGAGACAAAGTATTTTAACACTGAAATCAACATGAAGATTCAAGTTCAACAAAAAAAATTCATTCTTAACATGAAGAGGTGAGAACAACATTCAACCAGTAGAGCATCCCTTTTTCTTTTTGTGGGGGCCAGAAGAAGAAAGTAACACAAACTGAGAGGAGAGGAAACAAAGGAGCCGCTGCAGACGGGAGGACATTACTGACAGGATGTGAGCTGGTAAAGAATCTGTCCTTCACCTTCCTGTCGGCTGGAGTTTGTTCTCTCAAGTGTCAAACGCTTTAGTCGGTAACGCTGGCGTGAACCTACCAGATGTAAAACGTGAAAGTGATGTAAACAAACGGGAGCGCAGGTTTCATTTGGGGTTTTTGTGTCGTCTCACACTGAGCGGTTCTCCTCGAGGAAACTTGAACCTCTTCAGAGCTTCTTCAACAACCGTTTCAGGTCTGATTCGGTGCTGCGCTGGCGTCTGGTGTCTGGATCTGAACGTCGAGGTTCGCCGGCTCACCGATGTCTGACTTCGAGGACTCGTCTGCTGTCAGCGGGTCAGCTGACTCCTCTGACTCTCCATTCAGACGGCAGATCTGGCTGTCATTCGACTCGCTGGACTCACGTGAAGCAGAGCGTTGGGATTCAGCCAAGCTCTCGGCTTCTTGTGATCCGCCGACATCGACGCAGTGGGTATTATCTTCTGCGACTCTGTTCGCCTCGACGCCAGCTGACGATGTGTTATCAACTGTGTCATCAGCTGTGTTGGGAGTGTGTGTGCGCTCCGACGGCTGTGGTGTGTGTTCTCCACAGTCCAGGGTGTGGCAGCGAGCCAGGAGAGGCTGCCTTAGCCGGGGCGCCGCCTCCTGGCTCTCCGAGGGGCTGCTGACGTCCACCGTCTCCCCGCGTCTCAACCTCCTCCTGTCTTGAACCACCTGAACACCAAACATCACAGGATTAAGATTAAGTTGGATTATATGGTTGTTAAAATAGAAAAATAGTTCATCTCATCCATCATGTGAAGACATGGGAGGACATTGGCGGTCATGGGAGGACATGGGAGGACATGTGAAGACATGTGAAGACATGTGAAGACATGTGAAGACATGGGAGGACATGGGAGGACAGCACCTGGTTGAGGGAACATTTTGTAGGAGGACCAGAGGAACTCTTCTTCATCTGCTGAATCCTGCAGTGAAGCACATAAAAATACAGTTAGTTCAAAGACATGATCTGTGTTATTCTAGATCATCTATCAGATGTGATGGGCGACCTGCTGATGGACTGAGCCAGCTTCTGTCTCCGGCCGTTGGCGTGGTCCTGAAGCCTCAGGCGCTGGACGAACGAATGAGCTGCAGGGACGAAAAGGTTTGGATTAAGTCACATCTCCTCGGCAGCACGTCACTCCAGAGAAACGTGTGTGTGTGTGTGATTTGTTACCCAGAGCTCCTTTGGGCACGGACAGGAGTTTGATGGGCTCGGCATCGGGGGAAAGTCCAGACGCTTTCTGCAGAGCTCTCAGGATCTCAGTGTTCTGCAGAGGAAACACGAAAACATCTTTGACTCGTTTCAAATGAATCAGAAGTTTATAGTGAAAAGATTTTTTAATGTTCCTGAAACTTAAACTGATATGAAAACCAGCAAGTTAGTGCAGTGTGTGTCTACAGCGCCACCTTGCCACCCAGTTCGTAGGCGCAGTCCAGCGGCGTCCTCTGCCTCTTGTTCCTGAGGTCGGGCGAGGCTCCACTTCTCAGCAGCAGCTCCACCAGCGCCTCGTGGCCGCCCCGCACCGCCTCGTGGAGAGCCGTGTTCCCCTGATGGTTCGCTGCGTTCGGCAACGCGTCACTCTGCAGATGTTAAAGCACTTGAATATCTGATATCTGATATATGTCAACCTCCTCCGTGCGGTTCAGGAGAGCATGTGTTCTCACCTGCAGCAGGATGGTGGCGGTCTCCAGGTTTCCACGGAGACAGGCGTGTATCAGGGGTGTGTTGCCGTAATGATCCTTCTTGTTAAGTTTTGCGTTGCACTCCAGCAGAAACGTCAGCACCTCAACACAACAAGCACACAGCAGAGACGTCACACATTAGTAAATGGGTTTGAATCTACGGCTCCACTACCCAGCCTGCTTTGCTCCTACCTGGATGTGGCTGTTCTGGCTGGCCAGGTGAAGCGGCGTGGCACTCTGGTTGGTGCGGGCGTTGACGTTGGCGCCTTGGCGGATCAGCAGGGAGGTCAGCTCCGAGTGGCCGTGCAGGGCGGCGACGTGGAGCGGTGTGAATCCGTCGATGTTGCTGCTGTTGACGCAGAGAGCTCCGGCCTGCAGGACCGAGAGCTGGAAGACACAAAAAGAGGAGACAGACTCAGTGGAGAAGTCTCCGAAACAAACACCCGCCAGTTGTCTCGTGTTCATGTTCATCTGCAGAAGTTCTTCTACTTTATTTATTTATTATTTAGATGGTGACAGATGTAGTTTCAGACCTTCTTAGTCGGAGCGCAGTTGGGACACTGACACAGCGGGTGGCAGAGCCGGGCCTGGGGCCGATTATCTCCCTCATCCTCCTCTTCTTCATCCGTCCACTCCAGCAGGTAACGCACCTGAATCACAAACATACTTACATGACATCACTCATGGTGACCAAAGTGAAGGTCCAACTCTGACATCAAGTCTCCAAAGATATTTAAACTAGAGGAGAACAGATTTATTCTCACCATCTCCACATCACCGTCTGCCACTGCCCGCAGCAGCTTCTCCACCTGTCAATCACACCAGCAGAGAGACTCATGGAAACAGCAGCAGCATACTTCTTCTACTGTTTGGTTAATAAAATATTACGGCTACGACACTCGACCAGTGTTCCTCCTCTAGTTCCTGAGATCCACATGTGTTTGTATTCAGTTGATTCTGAGGCGAGGTCGTTAAGTTTACTAGTGTTTCCTGTTCTGTCTGGGTGGTGCAGCTACCTCTCTGTGACGGACTCGCTCTCCCTCAGGTTTGACCTCGGAGCTCAGGGAGGAGGTGCTGGAGATGGAGGAGCGACGGCTGCTGCAGTCAGACGCCTGAGGGGAGCAACTGGGAGACTGAGAGGAGGAGGGAGACAGACAGGAGTTAGGGTGGAGGCAGAGGGGAAGACGAATATTAAATCAAGAGTTTCCCACAAACTGAAGCTCAACAACAGAAGAACAATCAGTGTTCAGTCAGAGACAGTTTCTGCTGCTCTCGTGGAGTTTGATGGAGTTAAAGTATAAACGTAGTAAAACTCAAAAGAACTGCAATAATAATGAAGTCTGAAGTGACACTTTGACTGTTTGTGTTGCCTTGGAAACATAAAACCCAGCATCTCCTTCATGATGCTCCGCCTCCTGTGAGACTCTAAAACAGCCAGACTGTGTGTCCAACAGCTGGGTGGAGTCACAATGACATCATCAACCTTCAAAATCACAAGCAGGTTCGTCACTCTCCAAGTAAAACTCGTGTGATTCTCATAGAAGTCGTTGATCGTTTTAGGGTCACATGACTTCCTGCTTCATGTCAGGTCTCGACCCTGTGACTCGTTGGTTGTGATATCAGAGGTCCTCCTGATGAACACACCACAGCAGATCAGACTCACGTCAACTCCGCTGCCGGATCTCTGACGTCTGTTCTGAGTCGACTGTAGCACCACGAGGATCTAAAGAGACACAAAACACAGGAAGTCAGTTTCTGACTCATCTGATGCTGCGTAAGACCGTCTGTCCGCTCTGGTCACGTCCACTGTCAGATGGCGTGGATGTCACTCTAATTCGTTTTGTTCCCTCATGATCTGTGATGATCTGCACACAAGGACACGCCCTCTGTCCTTCAGTTCTCCGTCACCTCAGTGGAAACTAAACTTACATGACTTGACATCTAAGAAGAGTTCGTCGTCTCCGAGGCACGACGATGAACGCTGAGCAGCTTGAAGCACTTCAGTGTATTCATGCAGAGAAATCGGAGGCGTTGACTCACCTTGGAGTTGAGTGCACACTGCAGCGGCGAGTCTCTGGTCTTGTTGATGACGCCGCTGCTTGCTCCGTTCTCCAGCAGGACCTGGATGATTCCCTCATAGCCCCAACGCGCTGCCATGTGCATCGCCGTGTCGCCTTTATCGTTCTGCAGGTCCAGGCGGCACGTCTGCGCGTCGTAGTAGACCAGAGCCTTCACACACTGACACACAACACGGGCAGCATCAGTGCAACCAGAACACATCTGCCTTGACATAGATTATATAGATAAATATTATTATAAGATATTATTTTTACCGTAATAATCTTGTTTACGACATCACAATGAAAAACTATTAAACTATTAAAGTCAAAGGGACGAGCTGGACGTTTCATTTATGTGACATCAGGAGCGACAGGTCAGACCAGAGTTTGACTCGGATGGTTTGAAGGAGGTTGCTGAGATCTGAGAACATGAAACCGAATACACAAGAGTGTTTGACTCACGTCCTCGTGTCCATACATGCAGGCAAGATGGAGCGGCGTGTTCCCGTTGTTGTCCTGAGCGTCGGGGTTGGCCTTGTAGTGCAGCAGCAGCAGCTACAGAGCAGAAACACACGTCTTTACTCATCTGTGTGTGTGTGTGTGTGTGTGTGTGTGTGTGTGTGTGTGTGTGTGTGTGTGTGTGTTCACCGTCACTCCCTGGTATCCCTTCTGGCAGGCCAGGTGCAGTGGCGTGAAGGCGTGGTAGTCGGTGGCATTGACCGGTGCTCCTTTACACACCAACAGGTCGATTAACTGAGCCTGACCTGAAACACACACACACACACACACACACACACTACTCACTTCCTCATACGATTTGTTATGTGTTTGATTTTGTGATTTTTCTCACGCATGCATGCACGCTCGATCGCATGCTCGCTCACCACAGATAGAAGCGACGTGCAGCGGAGTGTAACCTCGGTCGTCTCTGGACAACGGTGTGACAACGGACGGGTCGTTTAACCTCCTGAAACAGGAAGTCAAATTCCTTTATCAATAATGTTTGTGTGAAACAATGATGGAGACCTGCTGCGTCTCAGCTGCTGGAGACTTAACAAGGAGGAGTCATGTGACTTTATCTCACAAAGAAGGATGACAACAGTGCGTTGTTTGACTCTACACACACCGAAGAGCTGCTGTTCCTTTACAGAACATAACTATTCTTTATGTGTGAGAATGTGACAGGAAGTGAAACAACGAACCGACAGTAGAGAGAAAGGGAAACGATGTCGAGAAGGAGGAAGAGAGGAAAGAAAACTGAAGCCAGGGGGTTTCCTAGTGTGAGTGTGAGTGTGTGTGTGTGTGTGTCGCTGCTGACCCGGAGAGCTGAAGATCACAGAGGTCACAGGAGCAGAGGGGGTGACACATCCGTCCGTCCTCGTCGCTCTCTCCTTCACTCAGCACACGTTCTACCTCCGCCTCGTTCCCATTCGCTATGTGCTAACACACACATACAAACACACACAAGAAATCAAACGTCTGATAAAGACATGCTATAAAATATATTTATACGCTTGTCAAAATAGTTCCTGTCTCTCACATCAAACAGGCAGTGGATGGGTGTGGCAGCACTCTGAACCAGCAGACTCATCTTCTCTCTGAACAACGACTTGTCATTCAGCTGACCTGAACCCTGACAAAAGAAAACATGGATGACCTTTAGTGCTGAGCTGATGTTTTCCTGTGTGTGTGTGTGTGTGTGTGTGTGTGTGTGTGTGTCTGAGGAAGAGAAGGAGAGCGGTGGTGTTGACCATGCTGCCTTCATTTCTTATCACATCAGTGAGCT
>CAAKHC010004124.1:6664-33741 GCA_901007825.1 Macroramphosus scolopax | reverse complement strand
GAACCAGCAGACTCATCTTCTCTCTGAACAACGACTTGTCATTCAGCTGACCTGAACCCTGACGAAAGAAAACATGGACGACCTTTAGTGCTGAGCTGATGTTTTCCTGTGTGTGTGTGTGTGTGTGTGTGTGTCCTACAGAGTGCGTGTCCTGCAGCTTCCCCAGGTTGATGTATTCCACGGCGGCCTCGAAGGTGCTCAGACAGTAGCTGAGTTCATCTTTACTGGAGTGGCTGAAGCAGAAGTTCCGAATGTAGCTCAGGTTGGCCATCCTGATGACAAACCAACAGAAACACACTCATGTAGTGGAGAACAAGAAGAATTAGAAAAGGCGATGTCTGAAGAAATTGCAATGTGAATGCTGAAAGTCAACTGAACAGCAGAATCAAAAGTTGAAGCGCTGAAGGTAAAAGAAGCTTCAAAAAGTGGAGATGGAAGCAAAAAACAGGAAGGAAACATAGAAAATCCTTAAATAGCTAAATATTTAAATGTTTTGTGTAGCATTGCAGCATTCACATTAATGAAAGTAAACTATAGTACGTCTACTCTGAGCAGATTCCAGTGAAGCACGTTCAGACGCCCTGAACAACCGGGATCTTTGAGCAGCTGCTGCGCAGACATCCACCAACGCTACTGTACATAACTGTAAATGTAACAGGCTGTTCTTCTGCTAGTGTTACATCCCTCCAAGAAGTTTGGTGATAATCGTCCAGGTTCTTTTTGTGTAATCCTGCTAACAAACCAACATCACCTTCCTGCAGAAGGAATTACGATGCAGTGAGGAGGAACCAGGCGTTCATCTTTGAAATGGAAGTTCAATAGTTCATAGTGGATCTCCATCACTGCTCACCAGTTGGGGATGTCCATCTTGACCAGCAGATAGAGGACGACAGACAGCAGGTCGTCTGCACACACAGCATCGATGCTGACTGCAAAGAAAACACACACACACACTCTGTTAGGTGAAACACTGATGAAAGTGATATGACACCAGGGTTCCTTCAGTCACCCTGCCGTCACCCTGCCGTCACCCTGCCGTCACCCTGCTGTCATGTTGCCTTCATGCTGCCGTCATCCTTCCGTCATCCTGCCGTTATCCTGCCGTCACCCTGCCGACATCCTGCCATCATCCTGCCATCACCCTGCCGTCACCCTGCCGTCATGTTGCCTTCATGCTGCCGTCATCCTTCCGTCATCCTGCCGTCACCCTGCCGACATCCTGCCATCATCCTGCCATCACCCTGTCGTTATCCTGCCATCATGCTGTCATCATGCTGCCATCATCCTGCCGTCATCCTGCCGCCATCCTGCCATCACCCTGTCGTTATCCTGCCATCATGCTGTCATCATGCTGTCATCATCCTGCCGTCATCCTGCCGTCATCCTGCTGAAACCCTGCCATCATCCTGCCATCATGCTGCCATCATGCTGCCATCATCCTGCTGTCACCCTGCCATCATGCAGCCGCCATCCTGCCGTAATCTTGCTGTGTATACCCCCCTCCTCTAATGACTAAATTTGCTGGCTGACAAACATGAGTTAGCGGCGGGTCACACCACTCAGTGGCCTGACAGCGGCTCCATTGTGAGGCAATCAGCTTGGATTTCCAAAACAAACTGGACGAACACATTAGAGGGTGACAGAGGAGACACTGTCCCGTGTTCTGATCTGATTACACACAGGCAGCGAGGGCCGTCACGCAGCGTCTCTGCAGAGATAACGGCTGACTAACACGCCACATTACAGAATATCAAGCCTCTTTACTCTTAGATGACGTGAATCAAAGGAAACAATGAGATAAAGACGAGGAGAATGAAGAATTACAAATGAATTCAACTTGATTTAATGCATTTCCAGATTGTTGACCAGATACACAGACACAGACACAGACACAGACACAGACACAGACACAGACACAGACACAGACACAGACACAGACACAGACACAGACACAGACACAGACACAGACACACACCAGCTCCTCGGGGGGTCTGGGTGGCAGTCAGGGCGACTCTGCGCAGGCAGAGCAGTTTGAGGAGGGGGGACGTGTGCTGGTTCAGCTGACTCAGCTCTCTTTTGGCCCGAGGCAAGTTGATACTGCAGAAACAGGACGACAGCAGACAGTCAGGATGTTCGGATGAACCTGAGAAAGAAACTCTCTACTAACACAGAACACATTGTCTCTGTCGTACCAGACGAAGACCAACAGTGGGGACAACGTGATGTTCGTCAACGTTGTTTAACACAATAATTCACAATATAATAAATCACATGACTGAACTGACGGGAACTTGATGGGTTATTTGTGACAGCGGCCTCAATTGTCTGATTGTTCTTGAACACACCACCTCAGTATCACACAATGTTAACAAGTCTCTGACTAACACACACATTTGGATAACTTGGATCAATTCATAGCAGCTGACCAGTCAGTGTAACTCATCTGACCGGCTCTTCAGCCAATCAGATGAAGTGTTGTAGAACCAGCAGACGCTCCACAGCGATGTGCTGAACTGACCTGAACTCTGCTTTGACTCCCAGGTCCTTCTGCTGCAGCTCCTGCAGACTCCTGGTTGTTTTATTGAAAGCAGCATCCTGTTGAAGAGCAGCAAACACACGTGAAGTAACTTTAACATGAGAACACTCAGAGTTCCTCACCTCAAGAGAGCAGTCTCCTCCCATGGGTCTCGAACCAGCGGCCTCAGGGTGGACAAATATCCAGGCTCATTGTTGGGTCAGTCAGAGCACATCAACAAACATAATGACATCACTCCGTCACAGTGATGAAGTAAGGTTTGTATATTTAAAACACTTCTTAACTGGACTGAACAGTTAAGAAGCAACTGAACAGAGCGTTCAGCGGATCAATGGATCAGTGGAGCTTTGGATGGACTGTGACTGTGATATTAAAGTATCACAGAAGAGAATTGCTTCAGGCGAACTTGATTACGCCGACCTCTGACCTACCTGGCTGGCTTCAAGCGTTCCAATGAAGTTAAAGATGATATCATGGATACCATGATGAACATACATCTGGAGAAGAAACAAAACATATTTGAGTTTGCAGTTGTGGTAAAGAAGCAAATGAGCCCAAACATTATGGATAGATTGATCCATTCATCTGACGGTTACGCTCAGTATTCTGATTATGAAACATGAAATGTGCATCATGATGTCCGCGAGCCAACAGTGATGTCATCACAGAAGGTCTATGAACGCTGGTTCATTTAATTCTGTTGACATGTTGGCGGGGAGAGTACCGCACTACTTGTAAAACTATTTCAAGGTGAAAGCAGGTCAGAGGGGATTTCATCTTGTCTCTCCGTCTGAACTCACAGTAGTACTGAAATGCTAATGGCTAACAGCTAGCGTTACAAGAGCGGACCTGGCCTCTAACTTCCTCAGTCAACACTATCTTCTGTCTTTTCCCTGCTGCCATGACGACCACACTGACAGTTCAGAGCTGGTTTCTGGTGCTGTGAAGTCACTTTGTTTTCCTGTCTGCACACCCTAACTAGTGTAAGGACAGATGTTCTACTCCGTTCTCCCAACATGGTTGTGAGGACGTTGTGAGAGTTAAAGTGCCCGGAGGTGTATAATCACTAACACTGTACAATGTTACCTCCACTGCCTGCTTGAGAAGAGTCATCTGAAGCTCCTGCTTCGCCAGAAGCTTCTGGAGAGAAACAAAAACATTAATCAGAGCAGTGACGTTTTTGGTCACCGGATGTCATGCATGGAAATGAAGGTTCATTTCTCTGCTTGACACTTACTAAATGAATCGTTCAGTTATTGTGTTTCAACAACAAAAACATCAAATATAATATTAATTCTTATGTTCTAATAATAATCGTTAAAATTTGGTTTGGGGATAGAAGTTAGTCTGGATCACCGCTGCGTGTCTCACCTCACCATCGCTTCTACTCACCAGGCGAGAGTCTCTCAGCAGACACTGAAGACATTTAGTGTAGAGGCCGTTCACCGAGTCCTGGCAGGGGACAGGGAGAGGGAGAGGGAGAGGGAGAGGGAGAGGGACAGAGAGGGAGGGAGAGAGAGGGACAGAGAGAGAGGGACAGAGAGGGAGGGAGAGAGAGGGACAGAGAGAGAGAGGGACAGAGAGAGAGAGGGACAGAGAGAGTGAGAGACAGAGGGAGAGAGAGAGAGAGACAGACAGACAGAGAGAAAGAGAGAGAGAAGACGTCAGCGCTGCATCCAAGCTCTCATTTGACTTGATACGTATTGATGTGTATTTTTTTCATCGTGATCCTTCTAACAATCAATAACGTTCATTATTATGATTAAATGTTTAAACAAAGAAGGTATGCAAATAAAAAAAAAGATGAAGAGGTGAGTGAATGAAAGAGATAAGATGTTGGAACGGAGGAAGATACGTCAGCGAGACGTTGTTGTGATAAATGATGAAGAGGAAGGAAGAAGAAGTCAATCCTACTATGTGGTGTCGGAGCCCCTTCCTCTCCTGCTCTTTGAAGGTCTGACAAAAGCTGTGGATGAACTTGTCCAGTTTCTGGGAGTGACGTCCCAGGAACTCCCTGACGTCCTCCAGGCTCCTCAGGCAGTCGGGGGGTGGCGGGCTGAGCTCGGCCGGGCTCGGATCCACCTCAACAGGCCTGGAGATGCACAAGATGCTGTAGCTCTGCTCCTGGTCGTTGTAGAAGGTTTCCTCAAACAGGATGGAGACTGACGCCGGTGCCGGGAAGCCGGACCCCAGCAGGACCTGCCTGTCCTGGATCCGGACCTCCTGCAACACACAGTGACAGTTACATCACAACGGTTGCTCTGAAACTCAGGGATGCTGATGGATTTTATGAGGGGTCAGAAGAGACTAACCTTTCCATCCGCAGTCTGGTATGAGTCGTCCGCAGGCTGCAGGACGTAGCTGTCAAACTGAGCATCTGAGAAGGTGCTGACGGTTACACTTCCACAACAAGGCACCAGAACCTGCAGACACAACACACACACTTATAAATTGTAACTCCAGGAAGTAGTTTGCACTGCATATAAACTCCATGGTGTCCGCAGCCGTCCGAGTACTAATCGTTGTACAACGCCGCCCTCAGGTTAAATAAAACAGAGTGAGCACCTTCATGGAACCCAAGACAATCATTCAAATGTATCAATGGTCTATTTTGTTATCAGCTAAGACTCTTCAGAAACATACAGCTTGTATATTAAAGTCTAATTATACTTTAAATATCATTACTTATACGATTTGTTCATGTTGCTAACAAGTAAGGAAACAACATTTATTCATGTTGGAGTGCGTCCAGGATAAAAAGTTCTAGTTAGGTCTTTATCCTGTTTGAGACTGTCGACCAGTCCTGAGGTTCAGGTGGGATGACCAACCTTTATTCCAAAACGGTCCTGAGTGTTTCATCTGAGGAACTAATCCTCGGTTTTCAGTGTGTCGTGACCGTTCAAGCGGCCGGCTGCATTGTGTCTTCTGCATCCGATTTTCCAGGTCAGAAGTCTGCTGTGAAACACGTATTAGTAACTGTAATCCATTTAAATGTTCTGCTGATGTTTTGGCAGCATTCAGATCATCTGAGTTTCCAGAGTCCTGATGAGTCAGAGCTGCTGCTGCTCCTGGCCTGTTTCCAACCATCTGACCCTCATCTGCTGATGTTTCAAGCAGAAACATCAGCAGATGTTTCTGGAATCTGTCCCGAACATGGATTTGTTGTGTGGTTTTCGACTGGTTCTTCAAGTGGTTATAGACCGGTTCTTCATGTGGCTATAGACCATTTCTTCATGTGGTTGTAGACTGGTTCTTCATGTGGTTATAGACAGGTTCTTCATGTGGCTATAAACCGGTTCTTCATGTGGCTATAGACCGGTTCTTCATGTGGTTATAGACCGGTTCTTCAAGTGGTTATAGACTGGTTCTTCATGTGGCTATAGACCATTTCTTCATGTGGCTATAGACCGGTTCTTCATGTGGTTATAGACCGGTTCTTCAAATGGTTATAGACTGGTTCTTCATGTGGTTATAGACTGGACAAGATACACCTTGGACAATATTATTTGGAATTCGGCCCAGCTTGAATTTGAATTCTTAGTTTGACCTTGACCCAATTCAACATAATAAAATTATAAAATTATGTTTTATTTACGTTGTCCTTAAACAATTCGCACCATTAGAATCAGTGACATGACAAACGGGCTCTATTCTTTATTTTCTTCTTTTTTCGTACTTTACAAGTGTTCATTAATTGTTTTTTTATTTGATGTTCAATAATGTCATTTCTACTTTTCACTATGAGAAAAGTGAAAAATATTTAATATTAAATGTGATGAAATAAATACTGCACTCTGAGTTCTTCTGGTTGGTTTCTGGCCGCTCTGACCCTCCATTCAAAACACCACAAACAAAAAGGACTGACGAGTCCTGTCCGAGAGGAGATCTGTCAACTCGGCACAACTCTTGTGGAGGAATGGGACAAAATCCCACAAGCTGCTTGAAGCAGACTGTCATTCATTCTATTTGAGGGAGAAGGTAAAAGTTCCTCCTCCAGTCCTGAAGACAAGCCGATCACTTCTCCAATCAATCAATAAGAGCATGTAGCTTGAACTAACGCATTCATGAGGAGTTTATTGGATCTGTTCGAGAGAAAGTTGGGTTAAATGGTTTTCATGTCTAGACAGCCACCAGCTAAGTCTCAGTTACACGTAAACTGTCTCTGTCATCGTGAATGCTCTTGACTGACACTTTTTAAATTACTGACCAAGACTGAAACTGAAAAGAGAAGGTTCCACTCACGATGCCGTGGAGTTCTGCCACGCGGCTGCAGAGGTCCGGTCTCTGCTTCTCCAGCGCCAAGTAGAAAGGATTCTTCAGGATGTTCTCATCATACACAGCCATAAGGAGCTGGAGATCTGGATCCTGCAGGAGAAGGGCAAGGAGGAGGACAGGCAGGAGGATGGGAGAAGGAGGAGGATGCGAGAAGAGGGAGGACGGGAGGAGGAGGAGGATGGGTAGGAGGATTGGAGAAGAAGGAGGAGGACGGGTAGGAGGATGGGTAGGACAGATAGAAGGATGGGAGAAGGAGAAGGAGGACGGGTAGGAGAATTGGAGAATGAGGAGAAGGACGGGTAGGAGGATGGGTAGGAGGACGGGAGAAGGAGGAGTAGCACGGGAGGAGGACAGTTAGGAGGACGGGAGGAGGATGGGTAGGAGGATGGGAGGCGGACGGATGGGAGGATGGGAGGAGGATGGATGGGAGGAGGACAGGTAAGAGGTTGGGAGGAGGATGAGGAGGACGGGTAGAAGGATGGGAGGCGGACAGGTGGGAGGATGGAAGGAGGACAGGTAGGAGGATGGGAGGAGGACAGATGGGAGGAGGACAGGTAGGAGGACGGGAGGAGGATGGTTAGGAGAATGGGAGAAGGAGGAGGAGTAGGAGGATGTGTAGGAGGATGGGAGGAGGAGGACGGTTAGGAGATGAGGAGTTTCTATCAGTTGTGGTAGGTTGTGACCAGTTCTCGGTTTATTTTCTGCATCTACAGTTAGAAAGAAATTGTAGAACAGTTTACTAAAGATCTGAAAGATTCTTTTCAGCACATTGTGGTGAAAACGTTGAAGCCATCGACGCTGCCAACATGTGTTAGTACAGATGAAGGACTGTCTGGTGGTGTAGTCGTTCACAGCTGTTCGACCATGTTCAGTCTGTATTCAAGTTCATGGGGTTTTTTGGGGACAAAGTTCCACAAACATCAACAGCTTAAACTACAAACAGATATGAGAGAGATACTTTACAAACCATGATTTAATTCAACAAAAATAATTATATAATGATGAATAAATCTATTAAGTCGGGTTGATTTGATCAGAACATCTACTGGATATGTGACGTGCAGAAGAACTCGTGGAGTCAAAAACTTCAAACAAACAAACAAACAACTTCACACATTCTGATGTTCACACTTTTACATGAAATCATCATTTTACAAATATTAAAACTGTGGTCACGGTTCTTTGTGAGATGAAGTCACAACTCTGCAGGAGTGTGACAACATTGTTTCCAACAACTGTCAGAAGAGAAACTGATAAACTCTGAGGGTTCACGATGTTGGAGGATCAGAAGGATCCTGATTCACATCTAACAAAACTAAACGGTTTATATTATTGTTTGAATAAGTTTCTGTGATGATCTGTGATCCAAACATCCCAATAACATTCTATCAACTGCTGGAAACAACTTTCAGCAATAATCCCGTGAATATGAAGATAATGATTCAGACGTCTCATTCTGCCTGCTGCAGAACAAACACACATTCAAACACTCTTCTGTCTCACAGCCTCAAAGTCTTCAGTCAGTCCGTCAACAGTCCAAACATGAAGGACTACATCATCATCATCATCATCATCATCATGGAAATTAAACTTTTAACACCCTGAAAATGTTTCTATATTTAGCGATTAAATCAATCAGCTTGTTGAATTTCTTCTATCTGCTGTTTCAAAAGATTCAGGACGGAGTGAGAAAAATATCAATGACCATCAATAAATATCAATAAACAGCCGTCCACAGGTTTGATCAGCTGATCGTCTCACCTCATCGGTCTGCTCAGAGGTCAGCTTCATCCTCAAAACACTCCAACAGACAATCTGGGAGCCAGTTCAGCAGAGTCAAGAGTCGAGCACCCACACCCCCCCCCCCCCATACCCTCACCCCCCCGAGTGGCCTCCCCGCGTCATGCGGCTCAGCTGGGATGAAACTCAGGAATGAGTCACGTGACCCTCGAGGTCCTCGTGACCTCACGCACTGGGAGCTAACGCCCAGAGGAATGTCCATCCCCTGAGGCCCGACACATCGTTACAGGACACGCTCAGATTTTTCATTCAGCTGATGTCTCAGCCTATAATGTGTGTGAACGGGAGATTATTACAGCAGCGGCAGGACAAACGGCCGATTCAAGCTCAACCATGCTGACAGTATTCACTGATGAGCCGGGTTGCCATTTTACTTTGATAATTGAATTATCCGCCTGCCGTAGAATTCAACTCTGTACACTGGAGACAACAACAGAGTTCAGACCTCCACTAACAGTCCAACCTTCTGTCATCAACTGAAACCATTACATGTCTGGATTGTAAAAGTATTAGGACTCTGCCTCCATGTTCTCATCAAGTGATATCTGAGGAGAAATTAATAAGAACTGGAACAGGTCCCATTAACACTCCATGTTAATCTGCAGTCACTTCCCAGCATGCAGCTCTGCTCTGATAACATTCACTGTTTATAACAACCGACAACATCAACAACACAACAACGTCTGTGCTGTGATTGGTTCTAAACTGACATGTGACCTGATGAGTCTGAGAGAAAGTTAGAGACAACAGAAGATCTTCCTGATGTCAGCTGCCATGTGGACTGAATGTTCTGCTCCACCTCACTGGAGGTGTCGGGACATCTTTTACAGTCAGCCTCCGTCGGGAGTTCCACTCACGAGCAGATAGCTTTTATGTCATCCTGTTGACTATCTAGATCTATGCAGGTCAGCTGGAAGAGTTTATTCTCTTCTATCAGAGAGGAAACACGTGATGACAACAGACAACAGTGATGTTGAGTATACTACATCCCCCATGATGCACCACTGGCCTTGCTTCTGAGGTTTATGATCAGGACAAAGAGCCACTACAATCAGGCAAGAAACACAGCCAGGTGACCGCTGGGGAGAGTTGAGATAAATACAGATTTAATATAAATTCAGGGAAAGAAGGGCAGTGGAGCAGCTGAGTAACAGAAGACGTCCAGGCTGGTTTCACTGGATCAACAAAATCAGTGAATGGACGAATTCTGAAACCACCACAGGTCTCACATCCTCCTCAGGACTGCACACATGATGCAGCCGGAGCCTGCAACATGCCAAAGCCTCCCAAAGTCTCCTGACAATCCATCTGGTGTGAGTGAGATGACAAACCACAAAATAGATGAATTTGTTTGTTGTAATAAGACTTCTATTTTTATGTTTCTTGAACCAAACGCATTTAAAAATCTGTCACTTTAAAGTTTATTTGCTTGATCATGGCAGTATAATCCACACAGACGACAAACGTTCATTTTTTATAAATCTTTTATGTAAAATGATCAGATCCGAACAGAAATCATCATCCTGAGTTAATTTGACAAAAACAACTGTTCTTGATTTTATGCATCAGCACTTTCACGATGTCACGATTTAATGAAGTCTGTTTCCTTTTTGATTAAATTAGTTTCCTCCCAGCTGAGATTAAAACAATGTACACATCTCCAGGCTCACAATAAAGCTCATTCCTGACCGCTAAATTCTACATTTTCTGGATGGAGTTTGGCGAGACGTTTTCTTTGAGGGTTACAGCACTGCTAGCTTGTATAAAGCAGCACAGGTGGGAGGAGATATTGTTGACTACATTGCTAATTAACTGCTAACAGACGTTAATTGTTTCATCACACTTGTGTTTTCAGATATTCGAGCTCCTAACGTGACAATGACGATCCAAATTGAGGACCGGAAGTTTGGGAAATTAGCTTGCTACAGCTACAAACAACAGCTTCGTAATATTAGCGGTAGCATTAGCTGGGTCGTCATAAGCGTAACTAACATTCGCCTATTAACATGTTAGCTTGACCCACCGGGAATATGAGCGTGTAGAGATGTTTCTACCTGTTATCAGTGATTCCCTCAGGTCATCCAGGCTTTAACATGGCAGTGACAAACACCCGGAGCCGCCTGTCAGGGGCTCTTTACCGTCATCAGCCGGCTGACCAGCTGCCTTCAGTCCGGTTGTCAGACTGTCAGAGAGGAAACACGTCAAATAAACTGTCGAAGGCGCCTCTGATCCCTATGAGGTGACAGATTCTGTCCATTCACAGGTATCTCAGACAGTAACAATGGGTATACATATAATAAAACACACTTTCACGAGGTTAGTAATAGATGAAAACAATAGCGGGTACTTCTAAATCTAACACGGTTCATACCGCCACCTGCCGGCCAGGAGAGAGACACATGAAGTTCGATCTGCTTCTAATGTGGACCAGACCAGGTCAGATCAGATCAGATTATAACATGAGAATCAGGTTCCATGTTGCAATCAATGATCAACACTACGATGAATTAATACAGACTGGCCTGAAATGAGCAAATCTGAAAATGAATATAGTTAAACTTAATTATTCAGTTGAAGGGAAATTCAGTGGACATCAATAGTTTAGTCTGATAATGAGGTTTTGTATTTCACCTTTTAAAGATGATCATTACGTAAATGTATGAAAATTACAGAAATTGTGTTTTTGCCTTTTCATATTCTTCTGAATATCTTTTTCTATTAATATTTCTGAGGAGAGAAAAGTTAAAACAAATTTGTTACAGCTCTTGTGGAGAACAAGAACATGGGATACTTTTATTTAAGTTACAAATGTAAAACAAATGATTAGACAAGTGAAAGAACGCAGTCGTGTTCACATTACATCATCACTGTGACCCTTCTGATCTCCATGACGACGCTCAAAACAAAGAGCCTGAAAACTAGAACAGATTGTGAACACTTTGAAACATTTGAACTTTAAGTCTTCTACAATTAAATTTAAATTAAACAGACAAAGGCAGTTCCCCAATATTAGTTAAGACACGGCGACTTATCAATGTTCTAATCAAAATTCCTCGCCCCTTACGTTCCGCCTCCCTCATCTGCTTAACTTGGAATCACAAATTGAAGGCAGACACTGAGTGAATGAGAGCAGACACTGAAGTTCATCCCCCAAGTGAGACGTTAAGATGCTCTGGTGACCCGACACTTTCATCTGAAACAGAAGGGACATCATGTATATAAAGTCAGAGTGAGACCTGCAGCTGACAGAATTCACTGGTGTTTGTAGAATCTTTGCAGCCGTTGAGACGAGCTGCCTGGTCCCCAGCTGGGATGTGTCTCTGGATCTCTGACGGTGGTTTCTGATGAGGACCTGAGGCCAGATGGAGGTCAGAGGATGCTGCTGGAGCTGCGATCAGACACTTGTGAGCAGCGAGCTTCTTCAACTCAGCTCTGAAAGCTTCAGCCAGAACTTTGTCCTCAGTTTCGATCGAGGCGTCCAGAGATGTCAGATCTTCCCCCGACCTGCCAAATACATGTTGGATGAATCCTGACATTCACAGGTGAGGAGAAGTTCAATCATATGAGTGTTTCCTTACCCTGTGATGTCAGTGGCCTCCCTGCCGGCGCCGGACACAGCTTCCTGGCACAGCACCCTCAGCAGATCAGGATGCCCCGGATTTCCTTCTCCCATCCCCGTGTTCAGTATCAGTGAGTGCACACTGTATTCATTGATCTCAGTTTTCATCCCGGGAACCTTCGTCACACGAACCTCCAACAACAGAACACAGAAAGTCTGTTGTTAAAACGAATCATAACAAAGACACACTAGTTTAGTAAAGACCAGCTGGGGTGCCTTGTTATTCATTCGAGTGATTCATCCAGAAGACTGACGAGTGGAAACAAACCATGGCGTCCACAAAGACGGTGTTTCCCAGGCTGAGGACGGCTCTCGCTCGGTGCTGCAGACCTCGGATCCTCTGGCTGACGGCTCTGGTGACCTGCAGGTCAAACAGTGTTGAATCAATGACGCGCATAGACGGTGGACGGACTGACCCACATGGTCCTTCGTTTGTGTGTCTGTGTGTTGGAGGTGTGTGAGGACGGAGACAGGGGACCTTGGGATGCCAGTCCGTCTCTGCGTCCGCCGGTTTCACCCGGCAGACGATGATCTCCACGGCCTGATCGGGCAGAGAGTGGAACATCTCAGGCAGCTGGAAGACCTGATGAAACTTCACTTCCTCCTCCTTTCCCACATCAATGAAGCGAACCAGGACCCTGAAGAAGAGGCGGTCCCCTCGGTCTGGGACAGACAGGAGCTTCACCCTGCAGGAGGAAACACAGTTCCATAAGAGACATGAAGCTGATGTTCGGATTCATAGTTCAGCTGAAATCCTCAACTAACTGACAACCAGCAGACTTGTTTACAAACTGGTTTTTGTTCCGCAGTTACTCGATGCGTCAGACCTGTGGAAGACGTCCTCCTCCTGCACGGCGTATAAACCTCCCTCCTGCAGCTCCACTGCTACAGGTTTCTTGCCCACATAGTAAGACGCCATCTCGTCCGCCATGCTGGCGAACCCGCTGTCCTCCTTCCTAACAATACGACCGTAGTAGACAGACGCGGTCTTGATGTAGAGAGGGACAACCTGCGAGCATCAAAGGAGAGTCAGAATGAGAGATGCATTTAAGCTCGGGGAACCGATGCTGGACAGGAAGTGATGTCATCAAAAGTGTATACATATGTGTCAATCAATCATAGTAACATCATTCAAGTCTTAAAATGTCATTTAGCAGCTGCTAACATTCAGTAGAAACAACACAGCGTCCTCACGTTTATGACGCCGGACGCAGGAAGATCAGACTGATCCAGCTGGGAGACGAGCCGGTGACGGTCCGGACACACACTGCTGTCTCTGCACAGGAAAACACGTACAGTTTCGTCAGCATCGTGGTTACAGTTCCCAGCGGGAGGTTAAATAGACATGCAGACATTATTTCATCTGATATCAGAGGAACATGGACGTCTGATCGGTTCATCACTTAAAGCAGGCACACATCCCACCTGCAGACTCCAAAGCTCTTCAGGTAGCTGCAGAGAGGTCTGGTGGTCTTCTGGTCCTCGCAGGCCACATGGATGCCCTCGGCGAAAGACAGCAGCTCAGAGGGCAGGAAGGCGTTAGTTCGCCTGAGGTAGCGCAGCAGACCGCTGACATGTCGCGCGTTCCTCTCTGAGACCAGCAGCAGCGACCTGATGGCAGGAGGGCAACTGTCAGCTGGATCCTGAGGGGGAACAAAACAAATGGGATGCAGGAAGCCGATGATGAATGTTGCTAATGTTAATGCGTTCATGTAAACAGGAAGTAAAGATCGTATCCAGCAGATGTTTACATGTTCTGAGAGGTTCCTGAAGTTCTGCATCATGCAGGAGAGTCTGCTGCCAAACAGTTTGGAGGAGGTGGGGACGTCAAAGTGGACGACACAAGTCGCATCTCGGATCCCGAGACACCTCAAGCACTCGTCGGTCGTCACTAGGGGTCAAAGGTCATACACAGTGAGATAAAGAAAGAAAGCCGCCTGGGCACAAACTCAAAGTATTAACAATGTTCTGAATATTCACCCAGAACAACATGAGAGCCGGGGCCCAGGTTCTCCCCCCACTGCTCGATGACGGAGTCAAACTGGTGCGTTAACCCCTCGCGTATCATCAGGCAGACCGCTGACTTGTTGCTGACAGCCTGACGAGGAGACGCAACGCTGTGAGACTCAACAACATCTTCTCTGTGGCTTCTCTCTGTGCTGTCAGATGACCATTATATTAAGACTCAGAGCGTCGGGATGTTTGACTGACCTTGCATATGTCTTCAACCTCCTCAGCAGAGTTGGCTACAATCACAGTCTTCTGGCCGGCATCAGGATGGAAATCTAACGCACCCAAGAGAGCTGAGATCTTACTGCTCTCCAGAGTCATGAGGATGATCTGCAGAAGGAGAAACAACATCTATTTGCTTCTGTCAGTCTAACATCTAAAATATAAACCAAACCACAAGTGTGAGGAACATGAAGTTCTACTTTACAATCAGTCGGTGAGACTGACCTGCTGTACGTTGCCGTATAGAGCAGCTTCCTCAGGTGATGTCATGATGATGCAGGGGCAGGGCATGTGCTTGGTCAACAAACCCTCCATGTGACTGGTCCATCGCTTCGCCACAGCAACCAGCTGCTGTGGACAAGAGGCCTTCTCCTTACTAGAGGTGACCTTCTGGAAATGCTGCAAGATGGTCGCCATCTAACAGGAGAGCGTCCAGGTGAAGAGAAATGTTCCTTTATGTTAGTCAAAGCATCATCTGCTGTCAGCTCAGAATGTGTCTGATGATGAGCGCACTGTCACCTGGTCGGCAGCGAGAGTAAAGAGCTGATCGGCCTCGTCCAGCACCAGGTGGTAGAGACGCAGGAACAGGAAGCAGTGATGGGACAGCAGACGGACCAGGCTGAAGGGAGTGGTCACTACCAGCAGGCCTGGTGAACATCAAGAGTCACCATGTTACAGGACTGTTACATGTGGAGATGTTGGACTCGTCCACTGACAGACGCCAGCAGACGACAGAAACATCATCCTTTCTATGTTGCATGTGTATGTTGTGTGTGTTGTATGTGTTGTATGTAAGCTATCGGAGACCTTGAATTTCCCTCGAGATAAATACCTACCTACCTCTTGTTCCAGATTCTTTCTAATATGATAGCTTCCAACATTCTCTACAGAAGTAAAGCTTTGGGAATTCTACAAAGAAATAAAAACAGCTTCTTCTGATGAGCATGTCAGCGGCAGTGATGTCATGTTCATGCGTTTGTAGGCTCACAGTTTTTGGGGATCCTGACGTGTTTGGCCTCGTCTTTGCCGACGCCCAGCAGTACCACGGCCGGCCGGAGGGCGTGGACTACCTTGCTCTCCTCCAGCAGGTCACTCACTACCGCGACTTTCTCCCAGCCCGGACAGAGCAGCACGGCGATGGGCTGCAGTTGAACACAGAGACACATTTACAACTTCTGGTGAGTGGAACAGTGAGAATGAAACGGACGAACCCCTCTGAGACAAACACCAGCGTCGGGTGGATGAACTCACCCCTGTACTGGCGGTGAGGGAGGTGAAGACGGAGTTGAGCAGGATGTGGGTGAGGAGCGGGGGAAGGTAGCTCAGCGGTTGCTCAGCGTGGGGCGAGATGATGATAGTGTTGCATCCTCGAGCCACAGTTGGCCAGCTGTGGCGGTCGGCCATTGACAGAGTGAAGAGCCGCTTCCTCTTCAGCACCTGCAGACAGAGCAGTCACTGTGTGAGAGCAAACAAGAACGTCCTGTCTGTAAACAAACAGCCCTTAAACTCTCATCAGTCAAATCTCATCAGCTGTTTCAGGTCAGCAGGAAGATGATGGACCTGTCGGCACACTGCCGGTGCTGGGAGGACATCCACCCAGCCAAAGGTCATCCAAAACATCATCTGATGTGTCAGTTGCTAAGGAGACTGTTAACACCAGGAGATCTGCAGGTCCCGGCTGTGTGAAGACCTGCAGCCATGGCTCCGGGTGTTCTCGCAGCATCAGCTGTTTGAATTCAGTGTTATTGTTGCTTCAGATCATTTGTGTTGGAAGTATCAGAATAAACTGCTAGATTAATGTTTTACAAGGCTCCATTGTGTTGGAAAGATTTGGGCAGATTGAGTCCAGAGCCAACGAACAAAAGTCAGGTATCTGGTTCTGGTCAACCTGTTTTTAATAAATGAAGCTGGACAGAATATCTGAAGCAACCAGTTCTGAGAGAACCTGAGAGTGTCCTTCATTCTGTCTTCGTCTTATTCACTCCTCCGTTTTATTTCGTTTGTATAAATCAGAGCATGTGCTTGTTTACCTGGCGGAGATGATCAGTGACGGGGGCGTCCTCCAGGCCTGTGCACGGCTCCACTGGGAAGGCGGCGTGCACCAGTACACCTCCGGTCCTGGGATCACTGGGGACCACCTGGAGCAGCTGGGACAAACAATCACAGTAAAGATTCTACAGATGATCAGAGGACACTGAGGTTACTGATGTTACACCAGCAGGAGACCAGACACTCTTCAGTTAGTGATTTCTTTAATGAATAAAACATCAACAAGAACTTCTGAAACTCTCCTCGGGGTTTCTGATGTAGTGAAGCGAACGAAACACCAACAAGTCTTTGATTCTTGGGTCGTTGCCACGGAAACCTCCAGTCTTCTGTTTTGTTTGTGAAGTTTATAATGAGCAAGTTGACCTACCGGGTCGCCCGCTGCATCTTCATCAGGACCCAGAGGCTCCGGGTTCAACCACTCCAGGAACCTACATCAGACAAACAGCCAGGAACTCAAACCTGCTCAACAGCTTCTCATTGGAAACATTAAATATTCAGCTTCAGTCTGAGGACACTATCTGAACTATCTGACCGTGAACAGGCCCAGTCCTCCTCACTGCTCCACCTCTGCTCCACGGCAGCAGGCTCTGACTCCACTGATCCACTGGAGCTGCTGAACAAAGACAGAGTGGAAACCATCAGGGGAGCAGCTGGTGATGTATCAGACACCAGTTTGATGTTGGAGCAGGTCTGAGATCTAACAGAGCTGGACATCCTCCAATACCTCATTTCTCCTTCTTCCACATATTCAACATGGCCGCTGTGACGAAGTCCTGCAGCTCAAACACTGACTGAAGTTACTGAACTATGATTCATGGCTGAAGCATGTTCTTGGCGTTTACTAAAGATCAGATTTGAACAGTCTCGTTCTCTACCGGACGTGTTTGTAGTGTCCAGAACCGTCAGTTCCTGTTTGTGAGCGCTCTACATCAACAAACATTTAGGAAGAACGCTAAAGTGACAGTAGATTTTAGGCTTGTTGACCAGGATGTTTTGGCGGCCGCGTCTCAAACTTGATCAGGTTACAGCGAAACACTAACATATGTTTCTGAAAGTATTTCTAATATATATATGGTGCAAATGACGATACGGCGAGCGCTCCGTCAGCGCTCCATACCCTATCATGCACCGCCCAGCCACTTCGCTTGCTCTCCATACAAAATGAGTCCACAGACTTAAAACAGTGGAGGCGTGTCGGTCGCTTACTCTTCAAGTCCTTTGCAGCTGCTGGAGGATCCAGTTGTTCCATCAGGTTGACAGACGTGCAGCTGGTCATGCTCACTGACCTGAAAGAAATGATAATTCATTTCATGTCTAAAGCTGAGACAGAAGGACACCCGCCAACCACGTCAGGACGCTGACGGTAGAGAAAACCTTCATCTCTGTCAATGTTGCCGGCAGAAAGCTCACACTCACTGCCGCCTGCTGGAAGCTGCTGCCGGGATTCAGAAACTTCAGGAACCTGAGGGGGACATGAGGTGTCACTATCAGACAGTGTGAAAGGTGCTGCTGCATTCAGCCAATCAGAAGACGGGATGAGGTGAGCGCACCTGAACAGACTGAGGTTGTTGGTCAGAGTAGCCGCCAGAGACGAGTCACTGAAACAACATGAGCAGGTGAGTTAGCACGGCAGTGGACAAGCTGTCTTTGTATAACAGTGAACTGCCTTCACCTCTCTGCAGCGACGTTTGAATCCTCATCTGATTGACTGCATGGAGACAGTAGTCCTGTGACCTTTGACCCGCGGCCCCCCTCAGAGGTCTCAGACTCACGTCGTGGACTCTGAAGCAGCACAAAGGTCAGTGGTGAGGACGTGCGGTTATTTAACTCGCAGTAACAATCACAGTGAGCAGAGCTGCTGACCTGAGGTGGAGAGGAAGTCGCCAGCCAATCACCTGCTCCGACTCCGGGCCCAGCCGGTGACATCACTGAGGGTCAGAACACAGTCGAGTTAGTGACATTGCCATTCTGAAACAGATCCACTATCTCGTGTTCCTCTGACTTGTGAAGCTTTGTGTTTACACTCAACTGCAGTATGGAGGTGGAGTCTGTCTCAGGTGTTTCGTATGTTGTGGACAAACACAGTTGAGAGACTGACTTCGGATTGTTCATGTGTATGTAAACAGAAACCAGATCAGGAGCGTGCACACAACGTCTGTGTGCATGTTAGAGCCCCAAACAGGAAGTCACAGCTGTATGTTTACCTGGAGGGGGCAGCGCTTGTGCTGTCGGCTCCTTTGGGGTTGTGCAGACACACTGGGTTAAGATCGTTCTGGACGAGAACATGACAGGGTGACGATCCGCCTCGTCCAGTGCGCTGAGCTTGTCTGACCCTCTGCTGTAATACGCAAACTTCTTCACCACCAGGTCGTCATTCACACAGATCTGAAAACATCCAGAGAAATCAGAGCGAATAGAAAGAAGCTTTGAGTCAAACCTGTCAGACCCAAACAGGCGGAACCGTCTTTGTCATTCTGACAGGTTGCATGCTCCGCTGAAGAGTTGTTCACCTTGATGTTCCTGACGGTCAGGTAGAGCTCGATGGCGGTCGAGTCAGACCCAGACTCGACCAACACTGCGTCTGTATGAGTTGACGCTGAGGTGGGAGGAAGCAAATATTGGAATACATTTTAACATCAGTCCCACAACACGTCAGTTAGAGCGCGTGGCGAGGTGCTGCTCACCTTGCAGCAGGTTGTGCAGGTAGAGCGTAGCGGAGCTGTCCCACTGACCGGACGGACTGCGGAGGAGACACATCAGGCCTCAGGAGTGGAAAGAACTTCATAGTATCAACACAAGTGGAAGAAGATGCCTTACATGAGCTCTGCCTTCTCCTCGAACAAAGATACTCGCAGGGTTGTGGGTTTGATTCCAGCCAGGTGGAACCTCCTCACCCAGAAAGGCAGTTGGAGGAAGTTCTCCTCTGCAACTCGGATCCTCATCAGACAGAGACAAGAACACACAAGTTATAACTCGACACACACCCAGCAGCACTCAGATCCACACAGACAGATCTATGATCTAACCACTGAGACGAGCTACCAGCGCTTCAGGTTCCCTGAGATCTACAAACCCTTAAGAGCTTTTCTCTGTTTGCATTTGCAGGAATGCTGAAGAGACGTGAGCAGGTAATACAGCAGCATCAGTTCTGTAACTGCTTCAATGGTTCCTCAAAGCTTGGTTCTTAAGAACTACGATGGTTCCTTGTTCCTGCAGAGTTTTCATGAAAAGTGGGTCATTCCTCCAACTGCTCTTAGTTAAAAGTGTCTCTTAATTCCAAAAACACGTTTGGTGATTACTGCTGAGACCAGTAAGTGTTCACTCCCACAATGTGATGACTTCCTATAATCTCAGTCCATTAGTGTGTTAGAGTTGTCCAGTGGTGGGGCCTGGAGCTGTGCTGGTCTTACTGTTCTGAGGTGCAGATGAGTTGTTCTCCGTGGTCCACCAGGAAGCAGTGAGCTTGCCAAGCTACTGAGTCCATGACAATCTCCTCCACCAGGGCCCGACACCATGACTTCATCCCAGACCAGTACGCCACACACACCTAAGAAGGAAATGAAGACACACAGGTCCAATCCATCTCCAGTCCCCCCCCCCCCCCCCCCCCCCCCCCCCAAACCTGGATCAGTGTGTAAGACAAACGTACTTGTCCCTCCTCTACGAACGTGGGCTGCAGCTTGCGAAGGTCCTGGGTGACGTCAAGGTAGAAGAGGTTCATCTGAGAAAACAGATGGTCATACTGCTTGCTGGTCGGGGCGTTGCTGCCAACAAGCCGACCCCAGAAGCAGGACGGGTTGTCAAACTGCAGATAATGGACAGATGAAGGACACAGGATGGACAGATGAAGGACACATGGAGACCTAATGGACTGCTGATGGACACATGAAGGATGCATGAAGGACACATGTCGGACACATAACGGAGACATGAAGGACACATGATGGAGACATGAATGACACAGAATTGAGACATGATGGAGATATGAAGGACACAGGATGGACAGTTGATGGACACATGAAGGAGACCGAATGGACACATGATGGGCACATGAAGGACATAATGACGGCAACATGAAGGACACATGATAGAGACATGAAGGACACAAGATGGAGACATGAAGAGACATGAAGGACACAAGATGGAGACATGAACAGACATGAAGGACACAGGATGGAGACATGACGGACGTTTTTAATATCCAAAGTAGTGAAAGTTCACCTACCTTCAAACTGCATATATTCAGCATGTCGTGCGGGTCCATCGATCCTCACTGGGTTTGAAAAACAGACACACGGAACCAGAAGAAGTTAATTAGCTGGTTAAACGTCGAACGAAGCGACATCCGGTCAAAGTTAGCTAGTTTAGCTGAAATTTTAAATTAGACGCGATGTTGCACCTGAGAAGAGCCGCGAGCTAATGTAAGCTAGCATTAGCTCGCAAGTATTACCCTCGTTAATAAATATAACTGAATATGTTCGTTACCTGGAAGACGGGGAGTTTTACAGGTGTTATTTTGCCGAGGTGTATTGTGATTCTTCAGTTTGTAAATTAAACTGAAAGTTTAATGTTATCTCTCAGACGGAAGAAATCTGTGGTAATGACGAGCACGGAGATTTGACATGCAGTCTTCCCCGTGACCGCTACGGGTCGCTATGGAGACGCCGGTACCTCTCAGGTGAGAGGGTAGGACGTTACTCTTCTTCATTGAGATTAATTTACCACAGTACAAGTACTACTAACACGCTATCAAAGTACTCTGTTTCAAGACAAATTCATGTGCCGAATAATATTGCTTGGGTATAAATATAATCAGGAAAATATTCTTGAATATTGAAAAAATTCATTAAAATGTTCTATGACACTGTTATACTATTATATATGAAATATCAGAATGTTATATATTGATTAATTTGCCATTTGTTTTCTTCAGTGATTAGGGTGCCCATGAGATGGCATTTTGGAAAATGTGGGAAGGACATCATTAAGTTGTGACCTAGCTTTAAGTAAGGTGTGAGAGTTAAATCACACACACAATCACCATCTGTTTTGTCAGTCATGTTATCAAAGTGAAGGGTTTTTTGGATCCAAAATTAGTTTATTGAGTATCAGATTAAATTCAACAAATTAAATTGTAAATATAAAGAAATTGATGCCCTCAAAACAACATAAATTGGAAAAGGAATTCTGACATAAGAAACTCAGTAGATGGGGTCCACCTTCTATGAATTCAGTGTCAACATAACAATTCAGTTGTGATTATATTTCATGCTTGTAGTTTTTTTAATCAATTCCTTATGGTCAATCTTATTTCCGTAAACTACAAACGTGACACACGTCTGTTTGTGTGGAGAGTGAGTGTATTTCTACTCCGGTCCTTTAGGGGGAGCCGTGGAGGCGTGTGCATCTCATATGTACCGGCTGAAGCCACATTGAAAGACGGGAAGAAGAGATTTGGACCGTTTGGAGGCAAAACAGAACCAGTGACGGTCTCTGGTGTTTCAGTGTATTTGGATTTATTGACTTTTGTTTTGTGTCTTGAGTCGATGAGGGTTCTGTGTTTGGCCACATGGAAAACGAAGAGGCGGTTGTGCTGAATGCGGCTCCGCCTTACGGTCACGTCATTGCCAGCGAGACTTGGAGAAACTCGTCTCTAATTCAAAGTTTGAAGGGCAAGTATTGATTCTACTGAAACTTGGAGACAATTTAACTTAAAAGCAGACAAACAAGATTCTGTTAATACGACTTGCTTCATTTTCTGATTGACATAGTCTTATTCTTTAATTCGGTTCAGATTTAATGGACTAGAATAGTCTGTCCACCGTCAACAGGTCTTTGTGTGTCTGTGGGATAAATTTGCATTTTATAGAAAAAAAACTTAAAAGTTATGTTGTTAATGCCGACGTGAAGACTGTCTACTAAACCATCCGATGATCATCAAGAATATTAATTTCATTCATAATCTTATCGCATTGTAAGTTTAGTTTTGCGTTAAGTGAGATAATTAATGTTCTGTGCCACCCAACATCTGCATTCACCTTTATCTACATCTTCCATCCGTAGTTTATTGTGATGTTCTTTATATTGCTTTGCTCAAAGATAAAAGATTTGACTATTAAGTCTGTCGACTTCCAAATGCAGCCTGTCACAGCAGGTTGGAGAATGGCGTGTTCTCGTCTTTATTTTTATTCGTATTCTGTGATTGTAATGAAAATGCTCTGGTTTATTCACCTTCTGCTGTAGGTGCGGGTGTAAAAATCCTCTTTGAGAATGAGCTCGGCGCAGCAGATTTCCACCTGCCCAACAGAAGCTGTATCCTGTATGTGTCTGAGTGCGACATCATTGCAGGAAGCAGCTACAAGAGGAAACTGGTTCGCTACAGAAATGTGAGTAGAACTAGTGATGAAGCAGCTTGACTTCTGTGTTCCCTGTCTGATGTGAACGACTGTCCTTCCGGGTTTGAAGGCCTGCAGTCGTTTCCAGGAGCTGGTGCTGGTGGAGAACACCAGGCTAAGTGAGCAGTACTTTTCAGCGGTCCAGAAGTTTGTGGTGCTCGACCTCGGCTTGACTCTGCTGACGGTCAGTGGGCAGGCAGAGGCCTCGCAGCTCATCACTCAAATCGTAAGACAATACAGTCCCTGCAAAAAATACCAGAGTGGCTTATTGATGCTGTGAGGAACAGTGATTTAACTCCAGTGTCATTTAAGTCATCATTTTTTGTTTTTGTTAAACTGTCCCTTAAGCTTTCCGATGCTGGTTCTGACCATCTGCAGGTTAATGGGGAGGGCAGGGACAACCCTTTCAGAAGGAGGAGTTCGTCTCGGCTGTTGGACCCGCTGGTTCTGGCCCTGGTGCAGCAGGTTCCCGGGGTAGGCAAAGTCAAAGCTCTGGCCCTTCTACAGCACTTCTCCAGCATCAAGCAACTCTGTGACGCCGCATCTTGTGACTTGGAGCCAATCGTGGGCCAGGCTGCTGCTCAAAAAATCCACAGCTTCTTCCACAAACCAACAGCTGGAACCTGAAGGGGCTCGACGTGAACCTGAAGGGGCTCAACGTGAACCTGAAGGGGCTCGACGTGAACCTGAAGGGGCTCGACATGAACCTGCAGGGGCCCGACGTGAACCTGACTGGGGTTTTGATGTGAACCTGCAGGGGCCCTGACGTGAACCTGCAGGGGCCCAACGTGAACCTGACTGGGGTTTTGACGTGAACCTGACTGGGATTCGATGTGAACGTTTTTGGGGGGATTCCTGTGGGGTCAAATTCACTATTTAACTAGAACTGGAATCATAAGAACAACAGGACCATTTTTATAATATATTGATTAGTTGATCTAACATGAATAAAGAGTTTTTATTTTCCACATAACCCAAGTTGTTCTGTTCTTTTTCCTTTTTTATATTTGTCTCGTTCGTTCAGGTGGCTGGTTACTGGCTGGTTACTGGCTGTCACCTGAACAGTGTGTGCAGCAACCAAAACTTTCAGGAATCAGGGATCCGGCAGCTCTTCTCCATTAGAGAAAGTAAATGGAGATGGTGTTCCTGGTCTCCTCTGCACCTACATCAATCTATAATACACAATAATACCACATCCCTGCAACAACTCCTCCTGTCTGGTTATATTGTACCCCTTCCATGCCTCAAACACATTCAATAATGTCCTCATTAGGGGAGGATTAATGAAGATGTATTGCAGTGCTGTTGGATTAGACTGCATGAGCGGGACAACTAACAGTTACAGCCTACCATTAATAAAAGTACATGTTACTATATTTTAAGCTGATAATATTATTGCATTTTGGTTCGATGTCTTTTCACCGATGATAATTGGGATTTTACAGAGGTTCGTTTTTCTTTGATTAAAGTTCAAATCCCCTACATGATCCTTCGACCTTAAACCTGACCTGGAGAAGGTAAACATGTGCGGCCGGCTCCTCCCGGCGTCCCTGAACGCCTCATGGTGAGTCCCGGGTATTTAACATTCTACCCCGAACAGCCGCAGGTTGTTGCGCAAGCGCAGCCCATTCAGTCTGCATGAATACGGAGTGAGGAGAGGACTGGGACCGGGAGGACACAGCGGACTGGACGGACTGGAGCGGACCCGGGAAGGCGGACATGGATGGACAGAACGGCAGCACGGTGACAGACGGCAAGAAGAAGAAGAAGATCCCCGACAGGGTGACTCTGAAGAAGGAGATCGGGCTGCTGAGCGCCTGCACCATCATCATAGGTGAGGCAGGAAATCAGCAGAACTGGCTGCAGTTCTGCTTTGTGTTTTATATTTGCAGAACTTTTAAAAAGCCAGCTGACAAACAGCTCTTGTATGTAAATATATAGGTGTATGCTCAGGACATGGAAACTCCCACGAAATGCATGAGTAATTTGGATTAGATGTGACTCCATGTATATGCTCATATGGACTCAAAGTGAGTTGTAGTGTGCCTACGTGGCTCAAATATAAGAAGTCCACAAGCAGGCAGCTGGTCAAGCAGAAGAAAATTGTGTGCTGGAGCGAAATGAACCTTTAAACACACCAAAGCAGAGTAAATATGAGCATCATCCAGGCAGGATGGAGACGGAGGCCTGCAGACAGACAGTAAGCCAGCAGATAGACAGTCTGCATGCAGAGAGACAGTCAGCCTGCAGAGAGACAGTCTGCATGCAGAGAGAAACAGCCGGCAGAGAGACAGTCAGCCTGCAGAGAGACAGTGTGCATGCAGAGAGACAGTCAGCCGGCAGATAGACAAACAGCCGACAGAGAGACAGTCAGCTTGCAGAGAGACAGTCAGCATGCAGAGAGACAGTCAGCATGCAGCGAGGCAGTCAGCCTGCAGATAGAGATAGTCAGTCTGCAGACAGAGACAGACAGCATGCAGAGAGAGACAGACAGTCTGCAGAGAGAGAAAGTAAGCCTGCAGTGAGACAGTCAGCCTGCAGAGAGAGACGGTCTGCAGAGAGACAGTCAGGCTGCAGAGAGACAGACAGTTAGCCTGCAGAGAGACAGACAGCCTGCAGAGAGATACGGTCTGCAGAGAGACAGTCAGGCTGCAGAGAGACAGTCAGCCTGCAGAGAGAGACAGACAGCCTGCAGAGAGACAGTCAGCCTGCAGAGAGAGACAGACAGTCTGCAGAGAGACAGACAGCCTGCAGAGAGACAGTCAGCCTGCAGAGAGAGACAGTCAGCCTGTAGAGAGACAGACAGCCTGCAGAGAGACAGTCAGCCTGCAGTGAGCCGCCAACCACCACTGGTACTATTAATATTAATAAACAGCAGCACAGTTCGCTGTGTTGCAGGCTGGTGGAGGATGTCAGCTGAGTGCCTCAGCTGGTCCCTTTAAGAGTTGAACTTCAAAACACCATGAAATCATTTTTCCCTGAATGTTTATAAAAGTTTAATTTGCACTGTCTTAAAGCATATAGGTCAGATATTTCTAAACTATGCAGATTTTATGCTATTTTTTATTTTGGCGTGAGAAGATTATTTTTTTGAAGAAGACATCCGACAGATGAGTGAAGATGATGATTATTCCTGTGTTTAGGCTGGCAGATGTTTCATGTCCCTGTTGGAGAGACAATAACAGAAACAATAGTGAAGATTGACTCCTGCAGGGAACCCAGCAGGTGAACATTTGCAGTAAATGTATGAAGAGGAAACACCACTGAATATTTTCTTAATCGTTAATTCAATGTATTTTCTACTTTTGGGACAACTTTGAACTGTGATGATGAAACTATCCTTCCACTGAAGAACAGATGTCCAGTCCTTCGTTCATCTCGCCTTCCAGTCCTCGTTTGTGTCGTATAAAGTTTGTCAGCGTGGGTTGTGGATGAAGAGTACAGGTGCAACGATAAAAAGAATCTGGAGGTGTGGAGTCAGAAGGAAGAGAGGTGTGCTGCTGCTGCTCTTCTCTGCTGGAGGCTGTAGTACTCCTCAAAGATCTAAATACATCATGTGGAGGACACGGTGACATGGCTCAGCTAAACTGAATGTACTTCGTTGCTCGTGTTTGTGAAGATCCTTATCCAGAACAAGGGAGAGGTCCTGTGTGCAGAATGTGAAGCACCTTTCCATTCACAAAGAGAAGGAGAAAACAAGCTGGCTGCTCTGCAAGCTGAGCCGCTTCACCGGTCATGTGTCTCTGCATCATATAGAACCATTGATGTGTTTTTGTCCTGCAGCTCCCTGTTAGGAAGCTGCAGCGATAAACGACTGCGGGAGGTGAGTCGGTCACTTCCCACCTCTGCAGCCCGGAGTGGATAATTTATGTCTGGTTATGTAACGGCTGTCTGTGCCACTTGGCTGCCTCCTGCCGTGCTACTGGCAGCGCTGTAGTCTGAATGTGTCGGATCTGCTGGTACTCTACACTGCATACTGAGGCTCTGGGCACGAGGGATTGTACCGGCCTGAGTGATGGCCTATAGCTGCTTCCCTAACTCACTGTAATGGAGCTCTTTGTGTTTTAATGCCCTCTGTATAGACTCACAGGAGAACACTCCGGATTGTGTGACTGCTGTTGCTCAAGAGTCCCGGTGGATCACCAGTGTCTTTAATGTGCAGCAGCAGGAA
>CAAKHC010004123.1:31760-53912 GCA_901007825.1 Macroramphosus scolopax | reverse complement strand
TTTTTGGCTTCATTTTCAAACAGTTGGAGGAAGTGGAGGCACGATGTCCATGATGTATATCTTTAACTCGAACTTTGTTGACATCTGTAAAGACTGATGTTGTTTTTCAATGGTTTTCTATATGTAATAAACTGAACATGATACTTATCTCAAAAACTATAAAGGCTACAAGGCAATTGTAGCCTTAAAATCATTCAAATACTTTCCAAATAGTCAGGCCTCACCCATGAATTAGTGTGGTATGAGAAGGGGGGTGCAGCTGGAGCTAGCCTGCCCTTGATACTCCTTTTGGCCTGTAAGTTGCAGAGCTCTTCACATATGGATTGAAGTTTCTACATGTACATAATAGTTTTGCTTGGGGTTGTTTGTATTATGAGTGAAAGCAAAGCTGCTTTGTAAGTTTAAGGACTCTCACGGCGCAGTGGGAAAGCCTTTGCTGGAGGTTGATTTGGGACATTAGTGAGTGTGATGACAGTGAGACAGCTAGACAGCTGGGGGCACAGGCTCTTAGAAACTTCAACTTCTGCATGTTGTTGACATGTAAAAAGACATGCATGAGGAGGCGTTCAAGTGGTGGTCACTGGTGTGACATCTGTTCTCTCTCTGACTGAAACACCAGACCCACAGAGAAATAGACTGAACTGGAATGTCAGAGCAAGGCTTTTTTTTCTTGAAGAGAATTTGTTTTTTAGCATTATTATTTTTGCTTTGTATGACAAGGTTTATCTAGCTGAGAAGCCACTTAAGATAAACATAAACCAGATCCTGAATACATTATAAGATATTACTAGAACCAAGGGTATAGAAATACCAGTAACATACCTAATCAGATTTTCAGTCCTTTATTCCTATAACATTATCCCTTGATATATGATAAGGCATTCATAATTTGATCTCACTAGAAAAGTATTCAACTAGACTACAATCAAACATCAATTACAGTTTTTGATGTGCACCTGGATATTTTAGGTCAAATGCAAATGTAGTCTAACGGACACCTTCTTGTGACCTGATGAGTAATTACTGGTAGATAAATTAGCCGGACAGTGAGAGGAAGGAGAAATAAAAGAATAGCATTGCTGCAGCGTGCTTGTCTCCGCTGTAGGTTTTAGCTTCAGTATGCTTTTCTGATGAATGATCAGTTAGCTTTGAATCTTTACCAAGAGCTTTTGTTTTAACTTGATTAAAGTTTGTCAGATGGATGGTCATCTGCTGTCTTTCCTCCTCGTGAGCCCTGGCCCTGTTGCCAGCCTCTCCGTCCGGATTGATACAAAGCAACTGTTAGGGAGTTTGTGTATTCGGCTGTAATGTATCATGACATGTGGGAAAGCTGGGTCACTCAATATTAAACGGATCGCCATGTTAAATGAAGTGATACTTCTATTTTAAGACAACAAAAATAAATTCCAGCATACAGATGCATTCTCCGAAGGATTATTTAAAAATTCTGTTTATGTGGGGGCGATTCAGCCCGGAACAGCTGGTCGGACTTTGACATCAGACACTGATATAGATACCCTTGGTTCAGTTGTGTTGGCATTAAATTCCCAGAACTCTGCCAGTGAGATGAGGTGTGGTATCAGTAATCCTCTGTGTAGTTTATTCTGAAACTAATTCTGTTAGATGCTCATTCTCAGAATATGTAGTTGTAGATGTTTTACGCACAACACTCATGAGTTCCCTACTCAGCTTTCAGGTCTGCTGTGTAGCTCAGCACCCACACCGCTATTTCCTCACTGTTGTGCGTACAATCGCTCACACATGGAAACTATGCTTTAAAAATGTGGTTTTCTGTTCACAGGTTATTTCTCAAGATGTCTTTTTATAATGGGCCCTGTTGGCTCAGCAACATAGCAGCTATTTGAAGCAGAGGTCCAGGGTCACATCATCAGTTGCCCGACCAGGCAGAGAGACCAAGGTGTTAAACTGTGTCTTGCAATTTTTTTTTTTATTTTGGGTCTTGGCCACTTGCGAGTGCAAAGTGTGCAATTCCAAGCTTTGGCTTTTAGCTAGGACCCAGTCAATCTTTCTGCTTATACAACCAGATAATGTGGGCTTTCACTGAAAAGGAAATCCTGACACATAATGTGAAGATACTTTTATTTCATTATTTGTTTACCAGGACAAAGGATGCACTGAATCGTGTGAATTTCTGAGCCAATGTTGATAAAACAACAATTTTGCTGATAGTCGATATGGATGCTGACATTTGTTTATGTCGTTTGTTACCAAGCGTGCATTTTGTCATTCAAGCAGACATAATGTTGGTGCAAATCCCTGCCTCAGACATCAGACTGTAGATTGAGCTGGAGATTTTCTCAGCAGCACTGGGTCTGCACCCATGTTGTGAGCAAGTTGTGGCTTTACCCCAACTTCTGGGGATGGATGCATTTCACTTATTCCATTACGTTGCTAATACTGAAGCCAGCAAAACATAGTATTTGTGGGACCGGGTCTATGCTTGTATTGACAGATTCAGGAATCCCTCGGGGGACTTTTGATCATGTTTGCCCCTCCCTTCTGTAATATATCTTTCCACTGTGGTTGTCCCTGCAAGTTGTTTCATGAATATTAGTTTTTTTTAGTAACTGTGTTAAATGCCACGTTGCTTGATTCTCAAGTAAAGTCCAACCTCAACAATGTGCAAATAGTCAACTGACTGTGGGGAACATGTGGATATGCCGATAGTCACTAACTCCAGACAGTCTGTTTCATAATCTCATCTGTTCTGTAATGAGGTGAGCATGACTGGACACAGGTTAATGTACAAATCAGATTGAGCTGTTTACAGATTGGGCCTGTTTTTAGGTCAGTCTGGTTTGTCACAGCGTGGATGCAGCCTCTCTGACTAAAAGTAATTGCAATGCGCCTAAGATGATTTGAGTAGTGTTCATGCTTGCAGGAGCTTTTCCACGGTTCGTTCAATTCTGTAGGAACCTGACATTCATTGTTTGTCTTGTTTACATGTGTCGAACAATATCATTACGGCTGCTACTTTGTAATACGTCTGTTTATGGTACACGGTCTAGATTTTGTTTTTGCTGCGGTGGTTTCCTTTCCACATTCGGTTTGAATTTACTAGTATTAACAAAAGGAGCTTGACGGGACAAACCGTCATACAAACTGCTTATCAGGCTTGTGCAGTGTTTTGTGTGGAGGATAACAGGAACTGGGTTTGTGCAGAACACTGGAAAACTGTGGTCTGTGTGATCATGTCATCTAAAAATAATGTTGGTGTGCCTGCACCGTCTGTATACAATAACAATGTCATTAACAAGCATTGATTTTATTTACTTTACATCTGTATACTATTTCTGTTTCAACCACAGATGATATACAGGTGTTGGGCCTTCCCTGTGCACAGAGTTTGAGGAAGGCATCCACAACACCGTTAGATCAGTGAATTCATGAGGAATTGATGTAATTGCCATCACTTTAGGACAGCAGCGACCGGAAGTGGGTCTTTGTTTGAGGGCTTAAGATGTACGCACGTTTCTCCAGATCTAGTTTCTTGGATTGCCCAAACAGTGCTTGCTGGTGCTTTTAATAGGCACCGACTGGTTCGGACATCATTCTTTGAATTTGACATGTCCCCCCCCCACCCCCTCTCTCCATCGCACATCAACTATAATAAGATGTGGAATGGCTGGCAGCCCAAGCTTGCAAGAGGAAGGCAAAACAAAGACCACCCTAAGATAGGATGCAGAACAGTTGAATATATGTACGTCTTGTATGTGTCATATGGTAAATTTACCTACACTCGCATCTGTTATTTCCCGACAGGAAAAGCAAGTAGTTATCCCTTGGTTGTTTTCTTTATTTGTCCGTCTTAATAAGTATAGATAGTCTGCTTGCTATTCTTATGGTTCATACCAATCATTAACATGATTAACGGCTTTATTATATTCGATCACTTCAGGGGGTTTTCCCATTAGGCGTCTGGCTGTACCGTCCAGAAGAAGAGTCGAAGCACAGCCAATGTCTGATGCAGTTGGTAATGTGTGAGCTTTTTTTAAAGGGTAAGCCAGTGAACATGATCAGTTTTTCATCATGGTATTAAGGTGCATCCTTCAATTGGCCTCTGTGGCTGCTGCAAGCTGCAACAACAGGTCTGTCTCTTTACATAACCTTCCATGATCACTGAGGAATGTAAACTGGAAAGGGCAGATCCATTCCACACACCCCTCCCATTCCATGTACACTAACTGAGTCCCAAACACATACACCCTGTCACTCCTTATCTCCCTAGCAGCTTTGAGGCAAGGGCTCCCTGACCCTGTGTCGTGTGTGTGTGTGCATGTGTGTGCATGTGATGTAGAGCCTGGAACAGAGCAGAAGGCAGAGTTGAGATTGTGCGACCCGATCTGGAATGGGAGAGGGAGTCACAGTAGCAGCTGCTCCCTTGCATTAAGAGGCTCTCACTCTGACAGAGAACAATCACGGGGATACAGACACAGAGAACTTCTACTGTTGCAACTTGTCTTCTGCGTACCACGCCGACTGCATTTCATTTCTCCAGTCAACGGGATCACAGTGGACTGAGTATTACTAATTGTTCATATGTGTTCCCCGTCGTGTCCGGCGCAAGGATGAGGATGAGGGAGCTGTCCCTGCGTCAGGACCCTGACCTGCGGAAGGAGTTGGCTCTGCTGGCTCGCGGCTGTGACTTTGTTCTACCCTCTCGATTTAAGAAGAGGCTCAGAGCCTTCCAGCAAGGACAGGCAGGTGTTTGTGTGGCAGGTGTTTGTGTGAATGTGCCCTCTATCATACAGTTTTGACCAGCCTGCCAACCAGTGGGCTGTTAGTGTGGATCAGTCCACATCAGTACTTGTGTTCTTCCTGTATTCAGATTGAATTGTAGTACAGTTTGTTCGCTATTAAACTGCAGTTACTGTGCAAATTCCTCACTGTTACCAGTTAGTCATGACAATGTGAAACTGAATTTTGGCCAGTTGCACCTTTCAAGATGTAGTCCCACCTGGTCCTCAACACGGGACAAAATAAGCAGTGACATGACTTTTTCCAGGCATATCGAAAACTAAAACATATGACACATATGACAGTGCCATGTGAAAAGTGACTGCCATCATATGAGCTTTGGTTTTGGGGGCTGTAGGTACAGATTAGATGTGAGGCATAGTTATTGGGTGATGTTTAATCTTCCATGGCGTGCTGTGCGCAGACGCTTTACTGTCCTCGTTCAGGCCACATCATTGGGAATGTGTAAAATGTCATGGGGCTTAGCGGTTGCTCTCAAGAGCTCTGCTAGTGGTTAGCATGGAGCGAGACAGTGCAGGGAAGGGCAACAGAAGATCTTTATGTCCTTTTATAGCCACAGCTGACAGCACCACGCACAGGACAGACAAGAGCAGAAGAACAGCCGCATTTATCATGTTAAACTGGGCAGCATGCCGCTGACAGAGCACCAGCGTTGCTAACAGTCAATGCTATCATACATACATGCGGACATTGATGTAGTCTCTCTTGTTTTAAGGTTCTGGGTCTTTTTTTTTTTTCATTTTAAAGCTAATGTATGCAGGCTTCATCCAATCGAACCAAAGCTTGAACCAAAACAAACACCAGCACAGTATTTCTATTGTTCAGGAAAAAGACAGTGGGGGGTGTGTGTGTGTGTGTGTGATTGTTGAAGCCCGTGGACAGTCATCCACTTGGCAAATTCTTGAGTTACATAAATAGTTTTGTGTATGAGGTGACAATTCGAGACCAAAGCTTTTTAGTAACGATTTTCACAACACAACAGCACATTCGAACCCTGTTGCTTGTCTTTTATCGGTAACTATGAAAGTAACTTCCAGGGATAGTAACCAAACGGCAGACATTGGCAATGTTCCCCATGAATATGATCTTCCTCACAGTATGTCAGCTGTGCTCTGCTGATGTGGTAAATCATACTGGTTTAGAATCAGATTGTCATGAAGACCATGTAGCATGATGTCGTCATTGTTAGGATTAAAGAGTTTGGCTCCTTTTGAGTGGCATTCGTTGCCTCATTGCCCAGCCTCGTATGCAATAAACCAACCTCCCATACTGTACCTCCTGTGTACAGTTCGTACTTAAGCAACGTACAAGCATGCAGTACATGTTTGCCATGTTTCTGTCTTGATGGCTGTCATTAGCAGCCACTGTTTATCTGTAATGAGGTACGCTGTTGAAACCCAGCACACACATTCTCACATCATAACATCGCAAGCTTTCGAGTCATTAATTAGGGCACTTAAGCAATTAAGGAAAACCTAGTTTACTTAGAGTGACAGTGTAGTGCTGGCAGGAATAGAGTCATTTATAGCAGTGGTTATGTTTGTCCTATTTCCGTTCAGGTGTGGCAGTTCCCGGGCCTCTTATTGTGCGTGCTGCATCACAGAAATACCATAGCTTGCCGGGACAATTAACAAGATTATCTTATTTTCCTGCTGTGTAAAGTCAGAATGCAAATCATAAAAAAGGATCATTTATTTCATTAATTTGATCAATTTGAATGTACTAAAAGAATATACTTGTGATGAGCTTCTTGCACCTTTTTAAAGTCAGGAACCAGGCAGCATTTTATTTGAGCGTGGAATCTAAATATGCTAACATGGATGGTAACATGAAAATGGTCTGTGTTACTCCAAACTGATCATTTTGGGAAATATCATGAAGCTTTAAAAAGTGTTTATGGAAACAAACTTTTAATAGCAGCAGAAAACAATCGTTGCCATATCTCAGTGTACACAGAGATTATTGATTGTTGCAATAACACAGAGGTGGTGATTTCCGGTAACGATTGATGACCGTTGGCCTAACGCCAAATAAGACATTCACTGATGGTAGTAGCCAATGTTTAGTGTTCATGTGAAAGGAGGTTATGATGAAGGTTGTGTCATTAATTTGCATGATTGAATTTGTGCCTGTTCAAATCTGATGTGAAGAAAGCTGAACTTAGTTAAATCATGTTATTATGTTGTCTCTTATTTCCCTTCAAATCTGTAGACATCATTTAATGATAATTAAATATGATATAATCATCAAATATTGTTTGTTCGATTTTCTGCAACAGACTTATATGATCATCATCACTGTTATGAAGGAAAAGAAATGTGTTGTAATGGGGGAATCATTCCGAAGCGACTGGGACGTCTATTAGAGATAATTGGATGATCGTTACAACCGCTGAGTAATCACAACTCTCCTCCAAAGGGTCTGATGCTGCTGAGAGGTGTGGTTTACTGGGTTATATGAACGCTAGCAACGTGAATGTTACAAAGGCGAGCCTTACCACACGCTAGAAAGTTAAAGCCGAGAGGTATAAGGTATTTGCTAGCATCGGTGGCTAACAGTTTATTTCTGCCCGTGTTTGTTCGCAGGCACAGGTGAGGACTGAGGGGCCCGTCACCACAGCGCTGAGTGAAAGCATTCCAAAGTTCTACTTCCCGCAGGGCCGGCCCCAAGCCAACGTCAACGTCGACAGTCTCATTTCCAAAATTGAGAAAATATTTTCCCAATTCCCAAATGAAAGGGCCACCATTGAGGACATGGGGCAGGTTGCCAAGGTGAGAATTTGATTTGTAGCACGGCGGTTCAGCGGCCACCCAACACATTATTTTCACTGGTGCTATTTAGATCTTGGCTTTACTAAATGTTTGCTCATTTAAAAAAAAAGAACACCACGGAAAATATTATCTGCGTCTCCCCTGAGGAATGTGTGCAGTGGTTAGAGGGGAACAGGAGACCAGAGAGGAATGACAGTTTCCTCGGGGAAGCCTTTAGGTGATGCAACGCTGCTTTTCATCAGTGTCATTGTGCTGCTCTTTGTTATGGTTAAGGTTGCATCTTTCCTCTCTTGTCTTCTTCTCAAAACCACACCAAACACTTGACCGTCCTTCCTGCTTGTGTCTCCTCAGGCCTGTGAGTGTCCCCTCTACTGGAAAGTGCCATTGTTCTGCTCGTCTGGAGGCGACAGGACGGGCTTCGTATCCGTTCACAAGTTCGTCGCTATGTGGAGAAAGTAAGACAATGGCCCCTCTTGATTTCAACTCAAATGGCTCATACAAAATCCACTCAACAGTGTCTGCTATTGTGACAGTTTCCTTTAAATCACTAGACAGAAATCACTGATCAAAAAGGCCTCACAAACATTTTCAGGGGTTACTGGGGGATAACAGTTAGCGAATGAAAGCAGCCATTCAGTTTCTCTCTCTGTGAAACTGAAAGGAATACCATAGGGCTTTTGTAATGGCCAGTGTGTGCTTAACTGTGTGCACAATACCTTTGTATGCTGCAGAAAAGCTCTTGTACTAATGTGTGAGCCTCCAGAAAAGTGGCCAGACCTGGCCTTTGACTCAAGCTCATAACTGAGCCATGACTGAGCTGTTCTCAGATGAGAAGCCAAAACAGACGCTTGCCTTTTTTTCCCCCCTGTTTCTATTAGAACACTCCGGGCTTACAATTACCCAGCAGCAATTCAGAATCCTAATTTCAGAATGTATTATACCTGTACTTGCACTCTTGAGAGGATTTTTTTTTTTTTTTTCAAACTTGTTCTTGAGAGAACATGAGAGCGAAAGAGGGAGTAACCTCGCAACCATCTGTTCTCTCTTTTCTTCTCCAGAACGCTGCAGACCTGTCACGATGACGCTTCTAAATTTGTGCACCTCTTGGCCAAGCCTGGCTGTAATTACCTGGAACAAGACGACCTTATTCCATTCCTGCAGGTACTGGCCGCAGCTCACCCTGGGAGAGGGCTGGACTTGGCAGCGCCGGGTACCAAAATTGCATTGGCTCGTGTTGTGCGAGCTGGACTTGATATTTGGACGGTCCTGCTGAGGCAGTGCTTTTTCATGTGGCGGAGGACTAATTCTCGGATGTTGCTCTAAGTCGGTTATATAGTGGAGGGGAGTATATTAAGAGTGATTCCACTGGTGGGCGACTCTCAGCAGGAATTAACTAACGGGGAAATGGAGATGTGTCCTGTGTAATGAGACACATTATAGAAGCAACATTATACCTGAAAACATGGAACTTCTTTCCCAGAATATTGCGATTGACTCTCTAGTCTGTGTTGCCAGGTGGTCTTGTTTTGCTGGCTGTTTGTGTTCTCATTCACCCTGGCAAGCTGTCGGTGCACCACACCAGCCCCACCCTACACCTGATTCATTCTCATGCTGGCAGCGGCGGCGGCCGGCTTGAGCTGCACACACGTTCGCATCCCAGCAGAGATGCCTTGTGGCACATGCTCTTTAATTTGTGTGGTTTCCGCTCAGCGAATCACTCTTGACTGTTCTGATGAATGAAAGGGGGATTGCAGTGGAGTAGATTTGCCTGTCCCCGCCTGTTTCCAGGACCCTGTGATTTATGTGTTTCTCTATGATTTAATTTCTCCCAGTGAGAGTCAACGAGGCACAGCAGCTGCCCCGAAATAAGGCATTTTAATTTCATTGCCACCTTAGCATTTATGTCAACAAATCTTTCCCCCAGCAGAAGGGAAAGGAGGTAGAATGAAAGAGAATACCAGTGGAAGTTTCAAGGCAAGAATAAAGCTACAGCACACCCCATGTGACATTCAGCAGCTCGAGCAGTCACAGGAACACACCTTTTTCTTCTTGCCTTGCCACATTACTGTCAAATTAAAAGGTCCTGTGCACATCCCTAAACAGGTTGAACCACTGTTCTCGACTTCAGTGAAACCTTAAAGTTTGACTGCCTCTCCCAACAAGGCCTGGAATCTTTATCCCTCATAAACATATTTCCTTATAGGGTGATATAGATACACTGACAACTTCTGCTAAGTAGATCTATGTGCCTACCCTAAAAAAATGTTCTTTTGTCGCTGTTGGGCGACGAAGAAATACAGATGTGATTTTCCCTTTAACTTCCCTCTGAGAGTAGCTGCAGAATGTGTTATGATAGCAGACACAGCTTGTCATTGAGTTGTTCTTCTGTGTGGCTCTGTTAAGGGAATGAGGCTGAATTTGATTTGATGTTTTCAGGACGTGGTGAACACACACGCAGGCCTGGCCTTTCTAAAGGAGGCGTCGGACTTCCACTCGAGATACATCACCACGGTAAACCAACACAGCTCAAGTGACAGCACACTACTGTGGAACCGTTGAGCTGTTCTAACATTGTTTGTCTGCAGGTGATTCAGAGGATATTTTACAACGTAAACCGATCATGGACTGGAAGAATAACGTGTTCTGAACTCAGGAAAAGTAACTTTCTTCAGGTATGTGACTCCAAATGTTCACATTTCCATTTAGAATGAAACGTTTTGATATAATGTAATATGTTTATGTAGTAGAGCTGAACAATGAATCCAAATATAAAAAAAGAATATAACCAAATGCAAAATTTAAATCACCAGAGCTGCAATTTCTTTTCTTCAATGTGTCACAACAAACATATTTTGTTGTCGGCAATATCACTAAAAATAATGGCCCATTTTTTCATGCGTATCAATTAGCAACAGTATGTAATAAATGTAATTTCTTTTCTTTTCCTGCTGCACCAGAACGTGGCCCTGCTGGAGCAGGAAGAAGACGTGAACCAGCTGACCGACTTCTTCTCCTATGGACATTTCTACGTCATCTACTGCAAGTTCTGGGAGCTGGACACTGACCACGACCTCTACATAGACCAGAAGGACTTGGCACAACACAACGACCAAGGTGCCCCAGAACCCCTCACACTCTGGAGAATTACAGTAGATTACAATCAAACTGTATTCTGCAGGATTTGTTGTATTCTGCCAAGAACCAAGTGGATGAAATGCACAATTGCTTCGTGTTACATGCACATAGCTCAGGAGCATTCTGGACATGTTTCAACATGCACAGCTCAAAGAATTTCCAAATTATGCGTGATACTTTGTGAGAATCTAAAGATGATAGTAACACACCTGGCAAACAACAATCAGTAGGCCGAAACTACTGTACACGCAACAATAAGACGTACGTGTGATGTGGTCCCGGTTTAATTCTCGCCCACAAACACACACTCAAGGAAAAATACTTTGTCTTTGACGCTTCCTCCCCACACACTCCACGCCACATGTTCTGAGTTGACGGTCTGCGAGTAAGGCCGGGAAACGAGACTCGAGATCAATAAGAGAGCAGCATATGTAGTTTTGCTCGGATGACGCCACGTCTGGAACTATTTCTGCCACCATTTGGTCAAAATGATGACCGGAGGATTTATAGCACTGTCAAGATAAGAAAAGAGCTCCTCGGGCCAGACTGGATTTACCGTCTGTGCGAATGGATTACATGTGTGGAGAAAGTTGGATGTTAACTGGGAGAACGGTTATTTTAAGAGAAAATGTAACTGGCTGGATTATAAATAATCTCTGGCTGTATATTTTTTTTTCAGCCATCTCCAATAAGATGATTGAGAGGATATTCTCAGGGACAGTTACAAGGTAAGTGAAGATTTGTCAGTGAGTTTGGACGCTCGTCAGAACTGGCAGACAGTTATTTTTTTTGGAATATACACAGTTTACATTTTTGTATGATGTCTTCTTCAATCAGGGACAGACGAGTCTATAAGGAGGGGCGGCTGAGTTATGCTGATTTTGTCTGGTTCCTCATCTCCGAGGAGGACAAGAAGACTGACACCAGGTATTTCGACACACAGCCATCTCCTGTTTCTTTAGAGCACTTATGTGTCATCTCCAATTCAACTCCAACCTCTGTGCTGTTATCTGTGTCCAGCATCGAGTACTGGTTCCGCTGTATGGACCTGGACGGGGACGGAGTGCTCAGCATGTACGAGCTGGAGTACTTCTACGAGGAGCAGTGTCAGAAGCTGGAGACCATGGCTATAGAGCCCCTTCCTTTTGAGGACTGTCTCTGCCAAATGCTTGACCTCGTCAAGCCTGAGGTCGAAGGTCAGACATCATACACACTGACGGTCACACGAAAGTGATAATTTATTGAAAGAACAGTTAAAGATAACTGTTTGTGTTCTCCACGCACCTGGTTTGACCACGTCACTGTTCAGAAGTCCATAGTGAGAGTATACATGTGTAGTATTGATAGCTACAGCGAGAATGTGACCCTTAGCCGACCTGGTCGAGCTGTGTAATTTAGGATGTAATATGATATGTAGCAACCTCACTCAGTATTTCAGGCCGATGTTTTCCTGTACTATGATGCCATACCGACATTTAAAAGCAGCATAACTATTGTGTAATAAGTGTTTGTACTGGGAAGTGGATGTCCATAAAAACATGGTCATTTCTAAGCTTGATTAGTTTTTAAGCTGGACTGACTGTGCGTGCAGACAGGCTATCATCTACCGACCAGTCTTTAAAGATGGATCTGATGGAAGAACCAGACTAGGACTTGTTGAAATGCCTTTAAAGCCCCATGTGATAAATCTTGTGTGAATACATTTGCATTGTGATCTGAAGCATTGTTTCCCAACCGGGGGTATGCGTACCCCTAGTGGTACGCGAGGGAACTGCACGGGGTACGTGGAATTCCAAGGTGACAAGTAGAAAAAAAAAATAATCCCGTCAAAAATGATAGTTAAGGAGAAATTAAGTTATTTTCATTCAATAGTCAGTTATGTTCTACTTTTGAAGGATCATCAGCACGTATGAGTGAGGGGGTACTCATGGTACGACAAAAAGGCTCAGGGGGTACACGAGACAAAAAAGGTTTGGAACCACTGATCTAAAGTACCTCTTTAATCCCGTCTAGGTAAGATCACTCTTCGGGACCTGAAGAGGTGCAAGTTGTCCCACATCTTCTTTGACACCTTCTTCAACATCGAGAAGTACCTGGACCACGAGCAGAGGGACCCGTTCTCTGTCATCCGGGTATGTTAGGCTGTACTTGAGCGACCAGCGGATGCCAGACAGTCTCATGACCTGTTTTCCAGTCTTGGGTCAAGACCACCATGTAACTTGTGGTGTTTTTAAAGGAGGCGGAGACAGAAGGCCAGGAGGTCTCCGACTGGGAGAAGTACGCTGCAGAGGAGTACGACATCCTCGTGGCTGAGGAGGCGGCCAATGATTACTGCAATGATGTGTAAGTCTGATTTTATTCAGGAGCCCTCAGGTATGGCTGCAGGTCATATAGTCAGAAACTTTAGTGTTGAGTTAAAGTCCTTGACTGTTACGACTTAACAACCACAGGTGCAGTTGTGATGTGCAGTTAGACAGTGAAGGTTTATACCAAAGTTCATGTGCTCATTACAAAATGATTAAAGTAGTCCACAGATCAGCGAAGGCCAAGTTGATATCACAGTGTTTGTCTGTCTTCCTGGACCCAACATAAAGCCGACTGTCAGAGCTTCAGGTCTCATTGCTATCAGGAAACATTCTGTCTAGCAGCAGAGCCCATGTGAGTGAGAGTCAGTGATAGACGAGGCTGTTGACAGGTATGTTGTGTGGCGTTTTAGGAACACCACCAACTTCTAAAGACAGGCTGCCAACCAGAGCAGGTAAGACACTCAGGGTATCAGCAGGGACTAGTTCTTCTCCTCTCCCTTCTCTCCGGGCTCGTTTACTCCTAAACCCACTCCAAGCTTCAACCAGAATCCAACACGTTGACAGCAGATTGTTTTATTGGCCAAGTTGAAGAACTGGGAGCCTGTTTTTGAACTGTACAGCTTCTGTTTCCATCCTGAAAAAGATCTGCTCCTCCATCCAAGCCTTCATGTGGTCCTCCTTTATCCTTTCCAGTCATGCCGCATTGTTAAAAACCTCTGGAACCATTATTATTATTTCATATTTAACTTGAGGAGATCAACACCACTCTCACCGGCAAACCCATGTAGCTTAGCATAGCATAAAGAGTGGAAACGGCTAACCTGGCTCTTACCAGTGCCTCTAAAATTCTCATATCTCCTGGTTTTACATCCTGCAGACGTGTCATCACCGCGATGTTGCCAGGCAACCACTGCTTCTATTCTTTACGACAAGCCAGGATGATCAACTTTAGCTTCGTATATACTGAACAGACATGAGTGGTTTTGATTTTCTTTATAAGCACATTTCCCCAAGTGTCTAACTACTGCTGTTATCCTTGAGCACACGCACATTCACCGGAGCAGGTGGAACATTGGAACCCTTCTATAGTGTCACAGTCTATTCTGCTGTAAGTTCAGCCTGCTGATTTTATGACTGATGTTGTTCCTCATGTGTCTGTTTAGGTATGACAATCCTTTGAGCCCCTTAGGGCAGCACATCTCCAGCGAGCTGGGTCTGACGAAGAGACACTTCTTTGAGATCCCCAGTCCTCACTGCAACCTGGACCTGGACGAATATGAATATGAAGACGACTTTGAGTGACGCTTGGGCCCGAAGCGTTTCCCCACAAGCCTGCTGAGAACCCGGCGCTCCCAGAACCAGCGAGACACACCAGTGTCACACCAAGCCAAAGATTCACATGTTCAGGAAGAAGCTTTGGTGGGATCAGATGCTGTACTCAGTCTGAGATGTTCTCACACACACACACACACACTACTGACAGGACACGTGAATCATCAAGGTTTTTTTCTCTTCGCACTTTAATATTCTCGTCTGTCACCACAGCGGACTTCATGATGTCACCAGCTGCACATTAGACCTTTGCTCCGTCCCCACAGGATGTTCTGCATCCAGTGTGTTTCCTCTGAGCAACAGCATCACATTCATCTGATCAAAATTACATTTGTTTATAAAACTGGACCTCCCCGAAGTGTCCGACAGACACCATGTTTGTCCCAGCTTCAGTTAGCATTGGACGTCGTTGGCTAATTTTACATTCCAGTGATCATAACTGAAGCTTCTGTACAAGAACGTCCATTCAGTGCTATGGTTTGTTGAAATGCAAAGTTACTGTAAGTGCCAAGCAAGCTGCCGTTAAGCCTTCTATACTCGGTCACACACACACACACACACTGCGCTGTACAGGTCTGTGTTCACGTCGTGGGCTTTGCTGTATGTGTGAGATGGGTTTTAACTTATTCTAAAAAGGATTTATAAATAAATGTAAATATATGCGCTTGCTGTGATGTAAATGATTTTGGCAAGTTCTTAGGCAAAAGGTTTTCTATGTTATAAAGTAATGTACTTCTACAGAACCAATTTTCAACATGTTTTGCTTCTCTTTATGGTGAATAATAATAAAGCCTTCGTTAATGGAAGAGTACAGAGAATCAAGTGTGGTGACGTTTACGGACTGAAGAGACGATGATGTTTTATAACGACAGAGTTTATACATTCCAATGTTAGAAAACAAAGGAAGACAAGAGTTTTTTAAACTTTATTTAGTTTAAATTACATTCAAATACATAAGCAGCGTTTGGCAACACTAGAGGGCCGTCCACCCCGAGAACCATCATAATGTTCATCCACCCTGGTGAACGATGACGTGCTGTGATCGTTGGGGCCGAGCACCGGCTGTGGCGGGGCGCCGACAATAAAATAGTTCCCTAATGTAGCGACTCGAGCCGCAGCACCCAGTGATACAAAAGTGAGATTGTTCCACACAGGAGGGAGAATAAGTCAAACGTTCTTCATGTAATTAAGCGCTGAAATCAACAGCAGCTCGCCTCTGTGGATCTGAACGACCCGAAGCACATGATGGGGTCTTTATTGATACTTCTGCTTTTGTTTAACCTCAATGATTAGTCTCTGCAATAGTCTACCAATGACATCACACGCCATATAAGGTTGTTACTCGGTGTGGACGACCCTCCAATCATCTCCTATGCAGAGGAATAATAAAGTGGCAGGCAGGACAATAAAGCAGTTTTAAATACATGATGAGTGCAAAACGAGGATGATCAGTTAGTGTTACATGGAAGATAAATACACAGTAGAAACTTTATATTGGACAAAGACTTTAACACACATTGGATCACTTGGTCTTAATTCTGGAGCGTTCTGTGGTCAGCTGGAGTAAATGCATCTTTAATGGGGACGAGGTTGAAATCAAATGAATTCCCATTTCCTGTTGTAGTTATGATGTGTGTGTGTGTGTGTGTGTGTGTGAGATTGCCAATGTGAATCATACTGAAGGTCTTCCAGGGCAACAGTGTGGCTCATTTATGCGCCTTCACTACTGTCTGGACGGCTATCTTTATGTACGGTACAGAGAAACAAGTCATTAACCCTTTAACACCTGGATTTAAATTGTTTTGGCTGTTAAAGTGTTTAAAAATGTGCTTTGATGGAGTTATTTACTTCAGCTTTAAATAGCTGGCAGTCCTTTAACCTTTAAGTATATTTGGAGGGCGTGATAATAGTTTGACGGAGGTGTATCACACCGTAATTAAACTTATAGGAGTGAGTATACGCTCTCTTCTTATAGGAACCAGCGGAATTGTTCAACAGCACCGACAGACTAGAGATATGGTGGTGAGAACAGATCATGTCAGCTACACAACTGGGTTCATAGGATCAGAAAAATATAAAATATCAGGTATGTTACAGTATTGTACAAACATAGTGGAGTTTGACCTCCAGTCCCAAACCGTCTCAGAGCTCAACGTCCACGCTGTCGTTGTCCGCCTCATCGCTGATTCTGAGGACGGATCCCACACTGGCCAGTCTTTTTGCCGGAGGTTCCACCGGGACAGAACATGTATCCACGTCTGTTGTCTTCTCCTGATGGCTGAGGAGTTCGAGGAGGAGACAAGGATTAATGTGAGGAAGGTAACTGGTCAGAAGATGAATGTGAGGAGTCCTACCTGGGACTGAAGCAGGACCTGGGAGCTTTACTGACTTTGGAGTCAGCGTGGATGAGCAGGCCGGGGGATTTGCTCCCTATAAAAAAATAAGACACATGATACATCTGCTGCTAACAATAACATGACTGTGCTAACTTAAGTGCGGTACCTTCCAGTTTGTGTTTGGAGAAGGGAGAGCGATTGGGCTTCCTGTCAGAGCTCACGCAGGATACGGCGTCCTCGCCCTCAGCTACAGCCAACAGCGACGTACGATAGTAGCTGAGCGGCTGCCAGCACTCCTCCCTGAGGTCTACCACATGCTCTGCGGTGTGCTTCTGCAAGTAGGAGAACCTGAAATATCAGGAAGCCATGTTTAGAATGTTTAAAAGTGGTTATCGCCCGTGTGGTGTCAGCTGCACGCAGCACTTACACTGTTTTCTTGTCGGGTTTGAGCAGCTTGCTGGAGAACTCGCTGAGTAGGGTCAGGTATGAGAGGTAGGGAGGTGCGGCTGCTTCTGGGGTCTGGCCAAACTCTTGGAACACAAATTCTATGCCGTTCCTGCAGGAACACGCACAAACATCAGGCACAAAATACCATTAAAAAGAAAGGAAATGAATGAGAGACTGGAGCCTCTGCTGACCTGTGGATCATCACGACACACTCACGAAACTTGACGAGGTCCCCGAACGTGAGGGCGAACCGCCTGGCCAGCTCCTTGATGCTGGTGAAGGTCTGGACTCCCGGGTGAGGCGTCCCTCCACTCTCCTGCTCCCGTTTGAGACGCACAAACAGCTGGGGTGCCAGAAGAAATCCACATCAGCATGTCTCAGCTATTGTGTGGCTGTTGCAGGTGTCCTGCTTTTGTGTGTGACGACATTATACCTGCTGCAAGCAGAGCACCAGAGTACGAGCGCTCTCTATTTTATCCGTCTGCCTGGTTCTGTACATCGTCTCCTTGATGACGTCTCCAAAGTCATTGTAGAACTGAGGACAAAGAAAAATGTTAGACACTCATGCCACAAATATTAAGCTCTTATTGGCTTTCCTGCTGTGAGTACGGTGAACCTCGATACTGCGCCCACTTTGGTTCCAAACGACTTGGTGGAGGAAGAGGGGGGCTCGTTATCCTTTTATATATACAGTCTACGATTTAAAGTCAATTAATGCACGGCAAAAACAAAAGCTGGAGCCAGCCTGAGTTTGTGCATCTGATATAAGCCTTGTTAAACACTTATTGCATGTCTGACTGTATATAATCTGTCATATATGACATGCATGTGCTACTTATACATGAGAGGGTCAAGCTGGGGTCAAAGAGCCAGCAACAAGTTAGTTAGCTTAGCACAAATGGGGTGACACAGCTAGCCCAGCTCTGCAGAAGTAACAAAATACTTGCAACTCTGAAGCACACAAAAACTTTACTTTTTTATGTATATGTAGAAGAATATCACTGTTAAGACAACCAGATATGTATTTATGCTAAGCTAAGCTAAAGTTTCATGCATGCAGCTGCACCTTCGTATTGAAAGGAGTTTAAATCTTCTCAACTATCTTTATCGGAATTAATTAAATGAGAATAAGATTCCCTGCTGTTCCTCCGAGGAGTCACCTTCATGTAGTACATAAAGATCTCAGCCGCCATGCTCATCTCGAGCACGCCATGCACGATCAGCTTGCAGTAAGCCGCCAGCAGAGCTCTCCGCTTGTGAAGGTCCTCCAGCCTCTCCACTTCCGAGTTCTCACTGACTGAGGGAGGCCAGATGGAGTTGAAGTGTGCGGTCGGATGTGAAGCGGTCGAAAGAGGAGAAGAAGAAGAAGAAGAAGAGGAGCGATCAATCATGGGAATCAATGAGAGTAAAGAACAAAGCGCACGCTGCAAAAGAGAGTGTGCTAGTTAGTTTCAGGACAATGGCTTTAGCAGGTGCAAATCAAAGATAACACGGAGAGCAGAGTTATGGTTGTGACACCATGTGGCTTCAATCTTTCACAAGGCTAATAAAATAGGCTCCGAGGTGAGCCAGAGTTAATGGAATTTTCTCACGGAAAGAGATTGCCCTGATTTTATATTTTAACTCTGTGCCCCTGCCCTCCGAGTGATCTCTGATCCAGCAGCTAATAGAAAACACAGTCTATAAAACAAAAGTGTTACCAGGCAAATCCAATAAAACAATAGCTTTTTTATTACATGTTCAAAAACCAATAATCCCATATTGTATTTGTTTGAACATTTAAGAGATTCCCACCAGGGCCGTTATTGAATTCTCTGGACTCTCCCATATTTGGACGCAATATGTCTCTAAAAGTAGGAGCTATTGGAAAGATAATAAAGAGTTTTGGTTACAGTAAGCTGAGAATGAAATCATAGGTTAAACAAAGAAAACACCCACTGTGGGTTTCCAATATGTATTTCTTCTCCTTTAAAAACACACTTTGTGTTTGTATTAAAGTTCATTAATCACCCAGTTTCAGTCTGATTGCTTCGTGATTGAATCAATCGTCATGTCGGGTTCATGATGAGACCTCGTTAGCGATCAGCAGGCAGCGCCGCAGTAAGTTATTCACCTGGATATGCGGCCGTGCGTTGAATATGTGCATGCTTTTACCACCGTCAGCTGCTACAATGAATCAATGCTTCCCCTCAGAGCACCGGCGCTACACACTGACGGAGTGAGGCTGCCACCTGCTGGATACCCCGAGTACTGCAGGAGTACATGGATGTCAAACACACAGCAACAGGGCAGCTGTGTAAGCATGCATGTAACCCTGTAGACCTCATATTGTAATCACAACGCCCCGGCTCACATCCAGTGTTTGTTTTATGCTGCATGAAGGCAGAATTACAGCTAAGATGTGCAGGATAGTTGAGTAAATGAAGAGGACGGTTCAGGTCTCACCCCGACTCTGGCTGTCACAGTCTGATCCATTAAAGACGTTCATGCATACGAAGGTCAACAGCGCCATCTGCAGTTTGGGACTCGGCGTGTAGAGCAGCGGACCGCACGAGGTGGGATCCCACACGTGCAGCTGGTAGCAGTGAGCCGTCAGGACGTCACACACACCCAGGAAAGCCTGAGACAGAAAACACGAGAGGACGTGAGGAAAGAAGAAAGTAAATGGTGCTGAAAAAAAAACATCCATTTACGCTTCCTGACGGACCTGCTGCCGCACGCCGAGGTCAGGATGGGAGAGGCAGCGATGACTTCTCTCAGTGAACAGACGCAGCTGGAGCCTCTGGGCCACGGCCTTGTCCTGAAACACACACACACACAATTTACACAAAGACATACATAATCATATCATATATTTTTTGTATTTTACGTTCATTTCATTGCCTGTAAAGTTCAATAAAGGCAGATGTACAGTAACTCACTCTGGAGGTCAGAGTTTCTCCGCTGGTGTTGAGAGACCAGAGAACAGAGAAGCACAGACACTGTAAAACTTCCAGCAGCACCTTCGGAGGTAAACAGGAAGAGCAGAGGAACACTTAAAGTAGAAAGACGGTGAGTAGTTACAGTCACTGCTGGTAAATGAAAACACCGACGCCGGATTCACACCGGCTGCATGTGCGTCACAGGAGAGCGTCGACTCTTACTTCGCCGCCCCGTGTCAACAGACGAGATGACCGTGTCTCAGCACATCTGCCACACAGACGTCACGCAAACGTCTCACCGACGCAGTGTGAACCCCCGACGTAACTCTGCATGGTGACTCAGAGGGCAGTGACCGTACCTCAGGTGGCGTTCCGCCCCGGCTGCTCCGCGCCGACAGGAGAGGCGACAGCAGCTCAAACAGATTCCAGCGGGACAGATCATGACAGCTACCACGGGATGGAAAGAAACAGGTGTGCGCAGCAAATAAATACACATCACTGCATCAGTGGCGGAACATTATCGGCTTGGTGTCGAGCAGCTGTCAAACCGTACTTGTGGAACACTCGGAGTCTCTTCAGCGAGGCCAAAACTTCTCCTGTTGTCTCCTCGTCAGCAGAGAAAGTGTCGTCCTGTGAAAGGAAGATACAAACAGAATGAACGTGTCAGCTTGTCAGACCTTTGTTCCGTGTGTGCTTTAATGTTTAGCAACTCTGATGTTTGGGTCGGACTCAGCCGGGCAGCTGGACAAAACATTAAAAGTGTCGACCCATTAATGTGGACACGATGACTTCCTTCCTTTAACTGGAGCGAAGCCTACCAAGATTCCCCTGACCTTCAGTGAGTCCTTCAGCAGTGCCGTCAGTCGGTCCGTCCAGCGCTGGACCAGGGAGTCTCTGGCAGCCAGAGCAGCGGAGCGCAGGGCCGTCTCCTCCCCACACAGACTGAGGTACGAGCGGGCGGCCTCCTCCAGGACGGTGGGGTCAGAGTGGAGGTCCAACACAGCTCCCATCTCTGCCATCAGGCTGGAAGCCACCTGGGGGGGGGACTTATTCTTCAGTAATTCATCCTGGGAACTTATCAGCTCCTCAAATGAACATTTAAGGAGTCGTTTCTCCATCCAACAATACAACTTCACCTTCAGAACTTTGCCCACCTCTTTGTCTTCAGCCTCTGGGCTCTCTGGGAGGAAGAACTGAGGAATCTTCATCAGAGAGGCGACGACGTCCGAGCTACCTGAGAACTGCATCGACCGGCGTCACGCACACACTGTGATTAACGCTTCACAGAGATTATTACTGAATGACCAAACATTCTATCAACATTCATGAGGGACATAAAGACCTTGGACAGCAACTTGGGGAGCAGCAGGAGCAGATGTCCAGTGAGTTTAGTGCAGTCGTCAACCTGAACTTTCTTCTCTCTGGCGTTCATCACCTTGTGGGACAGACGAGTATTATAACTGAACGTGTGTTGATAAAACATTCTCTTGCTGTGAATTATCATCCTGATTTAATCATGTGTTCACGTCTTTGTTACATAACGACTTGGAAACCGACGCTTAAAACCTCCCTGTGACTCTGTATAGCTGATATTGATCTAATCTTATTAATGTATTTCATCTTCCTCTCTTACATTATGTATATCTTGCCTACTTTTCTCCAACACTCGTTTGTTTAATTCTATCAAATGTCTGCAGGTTCAGTGTTTCTGTCACATCAGGTTGAGGTGTTTCATGTATTGTTTGTCCGTCTCGGAGGACGCTCACGTCCTCATGTCCTCACGTCCTCACGTCCTTCAGCCACAGCGGTCAGTGGAACAACTGCTGGCAAAGACTTCGACTGGTAACAGATCATCTATTGTTTCTTACAACGCTCCATTGTCACACATTTACATATTGTGGACAACAATGTCTTGTGACTGTGACGAGTGTGTGTGTGTGTGTGTGTGTGTGTGTGTGTGTGTGTGTGTGTGTGTGTGTGTGTGTGTGTGTGTGTGTGTGTGTGTGTGTCTTCGCTAACCTTCTTGGCTCCGCTCCTCCCTGCCAGTGCCGGCCCCTCTGAGGCCTGACGCACCGACGCCACCAGGATCTCCACGAGCACCGCCTGTTCTACCTGAGTAAGACCT
>CAAKHC010004123.1:0-31740 GCA_901007825.1 Macroramphosus scolopax | reverse complement strand
ATTTACATATTGTGGACAACAATGTCTTGTGACTGTGACGAGTGTGTGTGTGTGTGTGTCTTCGCTAACCTTCTTGGCTCCGCTCCTCCCTGCCAGTGCCGGCCCCTCTGAGGCCTGACGCACCGACGCCACCAGGATCTCCACGAGCACCGCCTGTTCTACCTGAGTAAGACCTACAAACAGAAGACAAGATGGAAGAAGCTGCACGCTGTGGCTGCAAACAGCACAAGGAGAGAATCCCTCTGATCCCTCATCAACACCGGAGGACTCTAAGCTCACCACACACATCCTGACCTGGACTCCGTGACGAAGGGTCCTGCAGCAGTATGGATGTGAGTGTGGGCCAGTCCTTCAGCAGGGCTGCACCACAGTCCCACAGGCTGTCCACCAGGTACACCACATGCTTGTGCAGCTGCAGGTACACAGAGACGTGTCAGGGCCCCGTTAACATCATGTCTACCTGCCAGGATGACGCACTGAGCACACGTGATCTAAACACCCATCAGGGCCTGCTATACCTGAGGTTTTCTGCATCAAACTAAGTGTGTTTGGTTCACCTCGGACTCCTGGTAGAACTTCAGCAGAGCTTTCAGCCTAACAAGTGTTTGCTGTTTATGAGCCTCCTCCTCATTCGCTCCATCCTGATCATCAGATGCAGCAGCTGAGCTGTTGAGAAGCCTGAGAGAAGCCAAAAGAAACATCCAGTTAAACAATAATGAACTATCGTTTTTTTTACTTTTCAAACTCGGCGTACCTTGAGAAAAGCAACTCCCCGGCCGTGGCAGCAAGAGGGCGCTGTGAAGAGTACACAAACTGGAGGAGCTGCTTGTAGTCCTCCGCACCGAGCACGTCATCACACGTTCTGAGGAGTCAGAGGGAACGTGATGCAATGGTAGAAGAGCGGTCGTGACTATTAGAAATAATGAAAAGCGACTGGCAGCTCACCTGGAGATGAGCACCAGCAGTTTCATGGTCTGCAAGGCCACTTCGTTGTCCTTATCAAGAGTCATGGAGATCATCCGGTCCTGGGACACAAACAGGAAGTCATTCATGAACAATGCAGACTGGTCCTTTAACCCTGAACTCAGTTTGGATGATGAAGTTTCCCTCCACTCAAAAATGCATTTGCTTCTTGTTGCATGATTTGTGACATCACAACGTTGGGAGCCAATCAGGGTTTGGGAGACTTTTTAGAGAAGAAGAAGAGACGACGTATCTGAGACATTCTGGCTTCATTTTCCTACAGTTGAAGGAAGTGGATCCAAAAGAGCTTGCAAGCATGCAATTTCTGCAGAAAGGCACCACCTAAACCTTTGAAGCCAGCGGTATTTGATGGCTGACAGCTGTCACCATGCTTTTATCAAAAATCCGTGAGCGCAGCTTTTGAGAAAATGAGATACCTTGAAGCGGCTGGTGAACAGGTCGAGTTTAGGCAGGAGCAGAGGATCTCCGTATAAGCTCTGCAGGCCTAACACACACTTGAGACGCACATCTGGTATCTGGAAGATGACATGCATGTCAGCACAAAAGATACTGGCCACTTTATTAGGTACGCCTGTACGACGTCATCAACAGCCCTGCAATAGATTTGACTTCATGTTTGTAAATGGCAGAATTACTGTATTAGATCACACTAGATTGCACAAGTGTACCTAATAAAGTGGCCAATGAGTGCAGATTGTCGTATGTAGCTGGTTTTCATTTAAGATAAAAGATTTTTGATCACCAGTTTCCTACCGGTGAGCGACAGTCAGCTGTTTACCTTGTCGTGCATCATCCAGCCGATGTATTTGAGGTAACTGTCGTTGAGAAACGCAGAGCTGCAGAGCTTCATCCACAAACCCAACTCCTCCATACAGATAGAGCGGATTTCTGGGAGCACGTCGCTGTACGACACAGACACACGATGCATTAAGATCTGTGCTAAAACAAGTTTAATATTTCAGATTCAGACTGGCATGAAGGACGAAGGTCAATGTCCCAGGATTACATAATCCTACGAATAAAAGTAAAGTTGACCACATCATCCAATCTATTCATAGACGTGTCTACACTTTATAAAGGCCCCACACAAACCAACACGATGATAAAAACAGTCTGGTATAAGTACCGATATCTCTTGAGAAACACTCCTTTGAAGATGATGTCCATCATGCTCTCCACCTCTGCCTTCTTCTCCTGCAGCTTGAAGAGAACGAGGGAGAGCAGACAGCAGCCGCCAGCGTGAGTTAAGATCGAACTCTTCTTCCACTAAAGTTGAGAGGCACCTTGGGCCTTACCTCTCTCATCTTCTTCTGGGTTCTCTCCAGCTGCGGCGTGCTTCTCTGTCTCAGGTTCTTTGCCTTCTGCACCTCCTGCAGCTTCTGACTGTTTTCAATGCCGACACTCAGGCTCTGAGCCACGCCCATCAGAGAGCTCAGCAGTTTCACGGCTTGTCAGGTGATTAAATCCCAAATTATAGATTAGTTTATCATATGTAATCATGTGAATATATATATATATAAGTTTTATACGCCTTACCTGCTAGCGTGCAGGTGTGTCTGAAGGCTCGTATGTACGAGTTGGACAGCTCAGAGAGCAGAGAGATGAGCGTGTTCATCAGGTAGGTGTCAAAGATGACGCCGTGCTGACACTGAGCCACCAGCACAGACATGAAGTCACAGAACTCAGAGTGGAACCAGCGGCCGTAAGGTCCAGACTGTGTGAGAGGATACTCCACACTGTCCTGCAGTGGAGGGAGGACAACGTGAACAAACTGCCGCATCATGGGTAGCCAGGGTGCAGCAGGCACTTCAACTCTGCATCTGACAGGATGTGCAGGTGTGGTGAGGTGCAGGACATGTGTTGATGTTTGCAAGACAGATTAGAAATTTGCAGATGTTTGTGTGTGTTTGACAACCCAGAACATAAGGCCTAAGAACACAGCTGCAAGATGACATATAAATGACATGCTTTGTATGTGACTGTAGCAGCAGGGTGAGCAGGGAGCTACGACCGACCGTATCCATGGGCCATGTGACTGTGAGGATCCAGGGAAAAGCCATAAACTTCTTGTACTGCAGACCAGCGACCTGAAACACACATCACAGTTTGATAACGGATGCAACAGCGGAAGACACAAAGGAGGAAGAAATACAGATGGAAGACTTCTTACCTCATCCAGCTCCTCGACCATCTTACTCATGACGTCACTGTCCTCTTTGGTCTGACACATCTCTGCTGTGACCACGCCTGGAAACGACAGGAGGGTCACATAGATCCAACTCTGTGTGTTCTGCACCTGTGTGTGTTTGCTCATGCATGTGGTGACCGCTGACCTTTGCACCCGGAGCACTGGATGAAGAAGCTGATGAGATCGAGGAGGGATGAGTCTCTGTCCGTCTTGTACGCCTCAATCCAATCGTCAATGACCGCCTGCTCAGATATCAAACTCAAGTCAATCAGCTTTTATTACTTTTCTAAAAAACAGGTGTGTGCTGCAAAAGGCTGATCGCACCTGCATGGCACTTCTCCCCATGGTGATCACCTCAAAGAGAGTAACAGCCTCCACATGCTTCCGTTTACTTTGGCTGCCACCATCTCGTCGAACACTCCGGCGTCTGGCTTTCGCAATTTTAATCTTGACATTCCCCGAGGCCTTTTGTGCTCGTTTCCTCCTCCTCTGGGACTTTTGCAAATGTGACAGATGTAAATAAAATACCGTTTTTTACGCCCCTTGCAAACAGTAAGGTTAGTAAATGTTTTTTTATGGGAAAGAACAAGCCTCTTTACCACATTGCTGTCAATGGGAAACACCTACCACACTCTTCTGTCTGTTCTCATTCCCGGACTCCTCTGAATGATTGACAGCTCCAGAGGAGTTTGCCCCATCATTACTAGGAAGGATAATCCCGTATTAGATGAGATGTCAATTCAGCAGATAACCTGTGTGTGTATATTTGGTAATATGTTACTTCTTCTCGGAGGGCCTGGATGCAGCTGTGGCTGTGGGATCTGGTATCATCTCCTCCTCAGGTCTGCACGCAGGACTCAGGTGTGTGTCTCTGCATCTGGAATATGATCTGACAAGCAGGATGGCAATCAGGCAGATATCAAGACCAGTATGTGCAACCAGAATTAGGAAGATCAGGCCCATGGTGACCTTCTCTCTTGTGATGGGAGGTTAAGGAGAGGCTACTTAGACTTCCTGCTTCCATTAGATAAATAAGCATGCATGCTCTACAGGTTAAGATGTGCAGGATTGCTAAAGGACAATTCGGCAGTTTGACCCCAAACTCTCAGGAAACAGCTTATAGACGAGTCTTCTAACAGGATAGTTTGCTAGCCGAGACATATTTTTTCTAAAAACAAAACAAACATACTAGTAGTCCCGCGTGTGCAGAGAATAACAATCGGTTTAAAACAGATACGTCAGTCAGTCGCTCCTTAAACCCGTCAACCTTACCCTCTTTGTTATGGTCCATTCTTCTGTGATGTTCATTGAAGTATTTTTGTTTTTATGTCCGAAAGCTGTCAGACTCAAATTAATCGAAGAATTCGAACAATTTCCTTTTTCTTCGCCCTAGCTCTCACAGTCAAGTTACAGGGCAGCTGGACGGGTCCTGATTGGCTGAGAAAACATCAACGGATGATGTGATTGGATTTCTATCTCCGTCGCTAACATTATGCCCCGCCCCTCTGGCGGCGGTGACGGACCGTCTCGTCTTGTGCTGCCTTCAGGTACCATGGGAGAGAACTTTGTTCCGACTGATTGAAAACCTGTTCCGACACTATAAGGCAGAATTTTACCAAACTTGATGGAGGGGTGGAGCATTCACTTCTTCAAAGGAAGAATCCATGGAAGTTTGGGGTAGTTGCAAATCCCGGGCCTTGTATAAAAAATACTTTTGTCTTTCATTTGCATCGCATTGAATTGACTGAATATTCAGGTGGTGACATCATTCTCAAAGAGAGAGAAGGGATTCACAATGTTTTTTTACATTTATAACTCTTGTTCTCCTCTGCCTGGTGTATCAAACATGTCCCCCTTCCCATAAAAAGAGGAAACCAAGCACGTCTCCCTATTGCACCCAATTTTATTATTCCACTTCAGGTAAAAAAAAACAACAATAGTCGTTGTAACAGTAGTTCAAGGAGGGTTCAACAAGCTTACATTCATTTCCTAACTGCTGACTCAGAGATTGATATGAACATCAGGAGAACAATATAAAAACCTACTTGATTTGTAAATGAAGTAGGCTCTACAAACCCACCATCCACCAGTGTATTCAAATAGTGTAGCACCTTGTCATAACAACATCAGTTCAGTTAGAAGCAGGAGGCTCCCAGAGAGACTTTAGCGCCTCTGAACATCAGGACGGCGTTCCTCAGGGCGCGTCAGGACAGGAACTGTGACATGAAGGTAACCGCCTGGTGCAGGTCTTCTGTCAGCTCCTCCGGTAGCGACAACACCGCTGACGTTAAACTCTGGGTTACTTCTAATATCCTTCAGAGAGAAGAGCATGCCGTTGTTACCAGATTGCTGCTGCATTAATTATCTGCTAACTGAACGGTTGGGCTTTGACTCACCAGCTGATATAGCGTGCATCCAGCTGGGGTTCATGCCTGGAGCCTTCTTCTATCACTAAAGACTGTTTCATCTGTTTGAAGTTGGCCTCAATATCTTTCTTTATTCCAGAGAAGACCTGAATTCCTCTGAAAGAGCTGATGACGTGCTGCAAAGAAAAAAAGGTGGATGTTAAATATCCCCTAGAAACTTATAAAGTAATAGAGAACAGGTTGACGCAATGTGTGAGACGGTAGCTGGGATATATTCTCCTTACATATATAACCGAGAGCTGGTGGGCGATGTACTTATGACTCCCGAGGTGCCTGATATCCTCCTCTAGCTGTTGACTCAGCACCATTAGCTGGTTCAGTTTGGCAATGTGGGAGAAATATTCTGCAAGACAAGCGTCAGCTTACATTACTTGTGTTTCCTAGAAATGTCGTTGCGATTGTGAGAGCAGCCTGCGAGCGGGGAGAGGTGTGATTAGAAAGACCTCTTCTTGTTATCATCTGTGAAGTTTATGCATGAATTGATCCCGAAAACGATGATGCAATTACATATTGTACTGGATTTTGCCAATTTTTTTCTCAGATTTCTGCAGAATTTACAGCTACAACAATAATGAATTAAATCAATGCATAATCTGTATTCAAACCAGTTAAATGTGCTTCCCTGCTTGTCTCAGGTGGATCACTCACCGTCCATCGGCGGCCTCTCCAGCATGTCCACCGGGCTGCCTTGAATGAGGAACACCTCGACACGAGGAAACATGGCCGACAGACCCACCATGTCCAGATAGTCCTGAGGGGACACATGATCCAGATGTTCTCTCGTACACTCACAGCAGCTCAGTCATTCTTATTTCGAGCACTTATAGGAGGGTATGTGGAGTGAATGATTTTGTTTTGTCGGATGTGATACCTCCAGCTGTGGCATAGGCTTTGGTAGATGTTCAAGGCACTGCAGCATCTGGTCAAGAATCTCTGATCCTTAAAGATTACAGTAAAAAAGAGTCAAATATAGAGGTGCAATCTGAGTCACATTAACTATGTTCACACACCAACCTTGAGCCTGGAAAGTGTCTGACTCCTCCGGACTGCAGCCTTCAACCAGCTGCTCCTGGAACTGTAACACAGGAACATGGTGGAGGAGCATTCAGACATCTGGTGACAACAGTGGGACAGACTGTATAACGGATCAGAAACCAGCCTCTGTGTCTTTGTGACATATCACAGTTAAGCTGGAAATAATTCCTCACTCGCAGGGAGACGCGAGCAGGACCAGGGATGAGTGAAAGTGTTGCTTATGGTTATATAAAAATCAAAATGCAATACAGAAAGATTTGTATGTGAAATCTCTGTAGCTCCCGGCTTGAAGGATTTCAAGAGACTGAATAGAAAGAAGAGGATTATCCCCTGTCCACCAGTCCTAGTTCTGGGCTGGTGCTGCTACAGAGCTGGTTCAAATAGGGAATCTTTTAAGAACCAGTTTCCTTTTCCACAGAATAAACAGCGAACAGAGCGAGGTCACTGCAACACCAGAACCAGAACAACAACAACAACAACAACAACAACAACAACAACACAAACAACGGACTACGTTGAGTCTTTTACAACTGTTTCTCTTGTCTTTGTGAGCATGTGTTGGCATCCAAACATGACTGCTACAACTCATTTCCTGCTTCTCGTCATCCTCAGATGCTCGCACTATGAATTAGATTAATGTTAGCGCCAGTCTGGAATCAATTCTCTTCCTGTAGCTGTTGAAATGCACAAAACCGGCTGTCAGACTGCAACAAGGGGCAATTGTTTCAAAGCAAATAATCTAACAATTAATGGAGAAACTAATCAGCAGATTAATCCATAATGAAAATACTTATTGTTCGTACACAAACCAGGACGTCAAAACTTGATCATGTGCATTATTTATCAAGTGCCTGCAGCCTGAAGCATGGAACATGAACTATAATTCAATGTATTGAACATTAGTTAATGAATTATTCTACTTCCAAGTTTGCCTCAGCTCAGCAACATGCCACTTAAATTCAAATTGCATTGGCCTACTGGATGATAAAATATTTCAACTTGGGAGAAAAGTGCTGTATAATAAGGTTGAAGTGATGCATTTACCTGCTGCATCTGTGCCCTGACGAGGAGGTCCAGCTGCCCACACAGACACAGCATCTCCAGGCCCACCTGATCCGGACTCAGCTGGACCGGCATCAGAGGTTTCTTCACCTGTAGCTCCACTGACCACACAGCAACCAAATCAGCCTGTTTCTCCCTTCACATCATCACCAACACAGACATGTAACATGTGCAGCATCATTGTTTCCCTACACGGCTGGAGGAGAGGACTGAAGGGGGGTTGGGGGGGTCTGTGAAGTGATACAAGCCTCTGTCATGCAGTTTCATTTCGGTATCTCGATAAAGACCTGCAGCATCTCCAAACACTAAACCGTGTCGTCAGTGTTGGGGACTCACCTTTAAAAGCTTCATGGTAAACACACGGCTGACAGAGAGGCTCCGAGGTGCATCCTGCCATGTCGGACTCAAACCGGCTGGGATCCTCGATCTGTTCTCCCGAACTAGTCCATATGTCTTTGCCTTTAGTCTAAAGCCAAAGAAGATAACGGCTCTATTATCTTTTCTCACTGCATCTGTTCGGAGCCGTGTAACGCCCGTGGTGCGTTCGCGTGTCAGACGCGCAGGTGTGTAAAATAAGGAATCCGCAAATCGGCCGTCTTCTTGCAGGCAGTAAAATGAACACTGAATATTTGTCATCCGGGCATCCGAATATCTATAGGAAGCTTTGCTGAAATAAAGCAAAGCCCACGCCCTTGTGCCCCCACCAAGCTGCCTCTCACAATGATGTCATGCTTTTAAGCAGGAGGGTTTCATCATCACTTCATGTGGAAGTGCTGGTCCTGAGTATGCACATTTTATACTACTTAATACGTTGTAGGCTACTTCCCTATATCAGAGGACTATATTGTACTGTAATCAGTTACTGTAAGACAAAAATATATACCTTTATTTGTGCTTATGTGTTGAATATCTGAAAGATTTGTTGCGTGCTCAGAGATTTCATTTCTCGTGTATTTATACCAAAACACGTATTTTCTCTTTGTCAGATAATCCATCTCTTGCACAGGTGCAGAATATCAATATTGGAAGTCATGATGACTACACAGGTGTAGCCTTACGATGGGGTGAATCAAACATCCCTCCAAATGTCATAATGGCACTTGTCATCATGACAATGTTTGGCATCGTGCAGCTGGGCTGTGGACAGTTTCTGGAAGCTGAAAACCACCCCGCTCTCCAGTGGCTCCCTCTTCACCAGATACTACCCTGTTCTGTGGGACATTCTGCACCGTCCGGTACGTCAGCATGCTCCTCTCCCAGACAAAACATCTGAAACGGTTTTTACTGAACAGGTCTTAATTGTAAAATTGAAAATATAATTACTGAAAGACATTGAAGTCATTTAATAAAATGAAATGTCGACGGAGTTCAAGTGTTTTGGCGGTGCTGTGTGACAGTTTAAATTAAACTGAAAGAAATTGACTAACTGATCTGGTAACTAACTTTTGATCCTTTTCAAAAGGTGAAAACTTGAATTAAGAAGACTTAACCTGGAACTGAGCATCGAGTGCGGTACGATTACTTTTTACTCAAGTGAATAGTCTGATCATTTCAGCACTGCCAGCGGCACATCCTCAAGGCACAAACCAACTCTGGGCTTGGTTTATTAAATAGCAAAAGTCAGACAGAAATCCTTCAATCAGGACTCAAAATGCATCTTAATAAAATACAACTGGCTTATAAAGTTTTCACAGTCTTACAGTATCCAAAGTGAAAGTCTGAAAGAAAATGCAGAGGTCTTGAAAAAATAAAGGCAAGAAGACATTTAAATAGTGTGCTAAGGAATATATCTCCTGATACCAGAATAATATCAGTATGGCGTTATAAAAGAAAAAAACAGAAACAACTGAAGATCATTTTAAAGCAAAAATCTAACTCACCTGATTCTTTTCAAAACTCAAATTTACAACAATGTACATATTTTTGTAAACAACCTTAATTTCAATAGATAATCCTGTTTACAAGTGCACCAGGAGGAAAAATAACATCCTATATCCTTTTGCATCGAACGACTCGCTTCTCCAAAATATACCTCATCACACGTCAGCCTCTAACGAGGAGAAACACTGTGGACCACATCTGCACATGTTTCACTCCCTTGCATAACAGCAACTATACATCAAGTCAAAAGTCCAGTGGCTAAAGAGAGAGGACACGTGCTGGATGTTGACATCTTGGTACCACAGTTGTTCATCTCCGTTTGCTTCCATCATCAGCGATGGACTCATCCTCTGTGTCCAGGTGAGTTGTTTCTTTACTGACGGGTGCCAGGTGGTAGAGAGAGGTTGGCCATCAGCTCGTGAACAGAAGCGAATATTGTACACTCACCTGAGAGGAAGAAAAGACCAGCGGATATTTAGATGATATCAAGTTTCAGTTCAGGAAATCTGATATGTGTTTTTCAGTACAGTTAATTATTCAGCGTTCATCGGTCGAGAGGCTCACCTTGTCTGGCGGGGTGAAGCTCATTGAACCTCTTGAGGATATTTGAGACCATGAGCGCCGCGGCACCAGAGGAGCTGTGCTGTCTGGGGATGTCGGCCTGCTGGGTGAGGCCTGTGGCCATGTCGTACACGATCGGCACAATAATGCTCACGGGTTCCTGCGGCACTGGGATACGCTGGGTGAGTTGCAGCTGTGGGGCAAATCAGACCAAAACACACGGGGTCACGATGGACACTGGGTTGCAAACGAGGCTACACAGGTACACGACTTGTTTGCTCCGTTGTGGCTCTGCTGACACTTACAAAGAAGAGCATCTTGGATTTGAGCACCACAGCGATGGTTCCAGGAGGAGCAATGGGAGGAGCACTGGGGGGGATGGTGAGACAGAACTGGACGTTCCACTTCAGCTGTGCAGCTTGGTCGGGGAACTACAGGAACAGGTCATCACATTAATTACCCAGATGTATGTACCCTTCCTCACACATACATTAATCAGTGATTAATGTGTGTGGGGTTGACATACGGTTTGTGCTGGCTCACACACAACCAGGATTAAATACATGAATGCTTGTAACAACTCCTCTTACAAACAAACAAATACCCACCAGTTCCAGCTTCATGATGCGCACACAGTCCCGAAGGATGTTCGTGGGCGCTCCCAGCAGCTTTGTGAAGGCATTCAAAGTGTTGTATTTAAAGGGGGGGCCAGCGACCTGGGAAGAGGACAAATGAAGATGAATCTAAAGAACAACATGTGTGTGTGTGTGTGTGTTCCAACACGCGTGGCCTTAGAGCTACAAACAAGGAAAAGGTTTGGACTGGAACCAGGTAGCACCATCAAGTCAACAGCCTGGGATTTGATAAAAGAACTAGCACAACTTCAATTGTGATCAGCTGAGAAAGGTTTTCAAGATTCTTCCACTATACGTTCGAATACTTTATGAACTGAGCTGTTAGTGCTAACTCACCCGCGTCTCGAAGAACTTCTCCAGCACCTGAAGCTCCTCCTGGGACCACGGACCTGTGTTTTCTGGAGTGACTTTGAGCTGCAGAGTCTGGTAGTTCTTTGGGTTGAGAGCAACGCGGCACTTGAGCACGTCCGTCTTGAACATGATCACCCCAGGCTCGTTGGAGTTCACAAGAGATAACTGGACATGAGGCAGCAGAGTAGACGGGAGCACAGAACAAATATCATTAGAAACAAAACACCAACAATCATTTTTACAAATGAGGAGGATTTGTGCAACGCTCACGTTGGCCTCCTGCTGAATGATCCTCTGCAGGTGTCGTCTCATGATAACTGAGCCCAGGAAGCGCTCCAGTGGCGAGCAGAGGTAGCTTCCTGCCAGGCCCGGCACCAGGCAGGGAGTGGGTGATGGAAGCAGAAGCACATGCAGGGCATTGTGGGTGAGGATGGTCGGAATAGAGGCAGCCCAGGGGCGCTGAGGTAGCTTGCGGGGTGGAGGCATACTGGTAGGCATGACTTGTGAACCTGAATAAAAGAGCACAATCCAAAACAATAAACATTTCATATGTGAATACATTATGTGAGGCAATACTGGGAGCAGAACTTACCGGTTCCAGCTCGTGGAGAATTCGGGTCAGGGATAGGCGAGTGCAGCGAAGGGTTACCAGGGGACATGCCGTGGATCCTTGCCCCAGGAGAAGGACCTGAGACCTGGGGTGAGCCTGGCCACTGGCCCCTATGGCTGGGAGAAACCATGGCATATGGAGAGCTGGGGTCGAGAGCACCTGAGGTAAGAGAGAGACGGCATCAGACTAACTGAAACACAGTAATCAAGAGGGTAAACAGACTCAGATATATATACCACTGTGTGCCCACTCTGTGCTTATGAGCATTTTCTGCCTCGTAAACAACCTGCAGGTACCTAGTGAGGAGTTAAGTCCCTTCCAGCCCGCGCCCAGCAGACCAGAATTACCACCTGACCAACATTGATGGCCGCCCTGCTGCTTACCGTGGGGACTGGCAAAGCTGGTCTGACCCATGGCTATGCCCAGAGAAGACGGAGACGGGGTAGGGCCGAAAGGAGAGGGTGCCCTCAGTGCTCCACTAGGGGAGCCAGAGGCATGGATATTCCCTGCACACACACATACACACACAACCACCATATCTCGTCAGACTCTGAGTTTGACAAGTTCTCCTTACACACACACGCACTCAAGTACACACATGCTAAAGCTGGGCAGGAAGGGGCTGTAGTTGCTGGCTGGCGGGCTGAGATGGAGGAGAATGGAAGGAGCAGGACTTAATGCATGCTTTGTTTCCTCTGGGCCGTGAGGTGTGTGTGCATGCTGCATGACAAACGGATTTTATGGTTTAAAAAACAAATCAAAATGGGCACACATGGTTGCACTTCCTTCTTCTCTCTGCCATGGAAACAATTTGCTGTAGCAACAAATGCACAGGTCAGCAGGTGGGTGGATGGCGTTGATGCGGTATATTAAAAAAGGATGATCTGCTGGTCATAAAGCTTTATGGCGGGGCTGTAAAGCTCAAATGAAACCAACGGTACAGGTGAATATATACTCACACGTACTTGGACAAAGAAAATTGCCACTGTCGATATTACCTGGTGACTGTGTGGGCATCATGGATGGTGATGGAGTTACATTGGCATGGTAGTTTGGTGGAGGTGACGTGAGCGGGGGGTATACACCTCCTGCACCCGCCCTCATCGTCTGTGGCTGCTGTTGCGGTTGCAGCTGGTTGATCAGACTGTCCATCACATCCACGCCCACCGGTGACGGTGGGTTATCGTCTTCATTGACAGAGCGCCTGCGAGCATCCTGATTGCTGTCTACGAACATGTTCAGGAACGTCTAGAAACAGGGAAAGAACATAGAACACGGCATTTCAAACGGAAACCTTCTCCTAGATAGACCATGCATTAATTGGATATCTTGACACCATGCCTGGTTTACCTTGAGCCCCGGAGCCGGGTAGAAGCCCTCTACAATCTTAGTGTTGTCAAAGAGACTGTACGCTCCATCTCGGATGGCCACAACACCACGGCTGCGGCAGTAGATGTCGATGCAGTACATGTTTCGAAACGCCAGGCGGATGTGTGTGGGGGACTGGGGTAGGATGGAGAAGCACTGGTAGGCAGTGTTGGTGCGCTGGGTCAGGCCCAGCATGGGCACGGTTGGTAGCTTGTTGATTGCATTCAGAGGGGCCTGTGTGTCGAAAAGAACCTGGAGAAACAAAGAGGAAATGTTACTCAGTGAATGACGCAGAAAGAGAGAAGGTAAAGTACGTGATTGGTGAATCAGATTTTTACAATGATCTGTGATATCAGCCTTTGAATTTCAGTTGCTCCATTTATCAGGTCGTTTGATGTGTGAAGGTTAATGCAGCACATTCAAGATTAAGCTTTTGTTGCTCCCATCTGTATCTCTAATACCAAATACAAATCTTTTTCTCTTTTAGTTGTACCTCAAAAGTCACTCATGAAAAGAACTTGATCCAATTCTGACAGGTACAAACATGTGTAAGAGTTTTACCTGCAGCAGCTGCATCACATTTGGGTTCTTGTTGAACATCTCCTGTAGCTGGTGGAGGATGATGTTGTGGCAGTTGGAGCAGCCCGAGTTGGGCCCCACGGTGCCAAGGGCAAGGTGGAAACGCTGGCTGTTGGAGTTCCACTGGATGGTGACGGAACTGCCTTTGGTGGTGCCGTAGCACAGCACTAGTTTACGGAAGTTATACAGCCGCACCTCTGAGAACGCGCTCAGGTACGATGGCATCTCTGAAGGGAAGGAGCAGCTTTGTTAGATGGTTATGTTCCTATTTCCGTGAACTGGATGTTTCAAAATTATAGGATTATTTATCAGCTCACAGCCAATGTTTTATCTAAGGGTGCTGGATTCGGCTTGTACCTGGCAGTGCACGGGAGAAGTTCAGGACACACTGGTAAAGTTGACTTATGGCATTCCAGTCATTTAGGAACATCTCGACCACTTTACGGCCGCCCACTGGCTCCGACAGAGGGTTCTCATAGGTCAGATACACATGCCGCGTGGAGGCTGATAGATGGGACAGATTTCCGTTCATGAAGCAGGTATGAGCAGTCTCCCTTTACTTACCCAGATCATAAGACAACATTATGTTTCAGCGATGGAGTAGCAACATTCTGAATGGGACGTCTACCTTGCTCCTTGCTGTTCGTGCTGTTCAGCGGGCAGTTGGCCAGCACCAGCTCAGCCAGCCACGTTCGGTTGTTTCTGCCCTGCAGCCGGAGGGTGCTGTCCAGTAGGGAACGCTCTAAAGCTCTTCTGGTCTCCTCTCCTACACCTTTACAAGGAGGAATCCTACAAGATAAGAATGATAATCAATGTTGTTCTGTTTCTCAAACTCGGAACAGAAAGTTTGTCAGGTTTCTCTTGTAACTGGTTTATTACTTAAGCAGACGTATGGCGTGACTGCTGCCATCTCCTTCCACTTGGACACCCTGGTTTGGAACCTCCATGTTGGACAGCTATGCAAAGACAGAAACAGAGATATGCAACATCAGACAGACAGGACAAGATGGGGAATGCAAACCTAGATGTATATAATTCAGCCACATGTGGAAATGGCGTAATTGACCAATTACAGTGACTTACCTCTGTTCTAAGGCCAATGAAAGGCATGTTTGTATCACACATCGCCACGAGATGAGCCAGCTCCTTGTTGAAGGCACACATTTCCCCAGACCGCTTTGGCTTCTTTGGCTCCGGGTCCATCTGTTCTCCCGACATCTACAGAGAAAGAAGAACGATATACATAAATATAATAAAGCTAAGTATCCATTATCTAGCTGGCCACACGTTCCTAGTAATGCCTTGCCTGATGAAGCAGAACAGTACCAACAAACGCTTAAGTTATACTTATTATATTTTCTGCTGCAGCGAAGCAGCTCATACGCAGCGGCTGCACCAGTTAGACATGATGAAATAGTATTCGGCAAGAACCATGGAAATCATGATAAGTCTGTTCGTATAAGTTCTCGGGCACGGACCTTTCTCTTAGACCCAGGCCGGGCGGCTCTTGTTGTTGAGGCGTCCTGCACAAGGTGTTCTAGGTTGGGCTTGAAATGCTGCAGGAGCTGAGCGCAAATGGGGCCATCTTCTCCATCCAACTGAGACACAGACAGGGAGGAGTACTTGTACTGCAACGTTGTTGGACTGCTCGGCACATCAAGCATTTCCACCACCTGAAAAACAACAAACAAGTTGCATGACAGAGCTAAAAAAATTACAAGCAAGTGACAGAGATGGTGAAAGAGAGGGGAAATGTAAGAAGGAGTCAGATTAGAACTAATCAGTAGCTTCATAAAGTACTTTCGGTTTTGCTCTTGCCAGCACAATACTATCATATAACTCACAATGTAGTACTGCGGAAGACGCGTGAGCCTGATGAAGAGCTTGTGCTTGGACAGGCTGCCAACTGGGTGGGAAGCTGAGTTTGACAGGTGAAGGACATCCGAACACACAGTGGGGAGGTGCTTCACAGACTGTCGACAGCGCTGCTCCCCCAACCAGAATCTGGAAACAGAGAAGGACATGGTCAGACTCTTGTAAGAAAAAAAAAGATGTCAAGTTGCAAATAGTCGTTCATTCATCAGACTGCAAGTGCTACACTCTCACAACCCCAGCAAAGCATCTCAACACTCCTCTTACCACTCGAGCCAAGTGTGGTAATGACTGCGACTGTGACTTGTCAATCCTGACAAGTAGCAAGCTAGAACAGGCATCAGACTCTGTCTCGCACTGCTGGCTACTTTCACTCCGTCACAGCCGTGTACTGAGCTGAACTGTGCAATAACGCCTCTGTAGAGTTAGCTGAGTATATTCATTTCATGTGTGTACCTACTTACAATTTGAGGAGGTCAACTTACTTCAGTTGTTGAAGCCAGGATACAATCCGCTTCATATCATCGTTGATGGTCTTTTCAATGTCATCCAGCATTGACTGATCTAGAACAAGAACATACCAGTTTTACATGAACGCCCTTTCTGTCTTTTCTGCAGTGAGACGTTAACTCTGCTCACCACCAGAACAGACGTGGATAACATAAACGTTCACCACCACCACTGCATGATTGTATTTGAAAACTTATAATTTATTATTCTGAATTTAGAAACTTACCTAATCCATACAGCATTGGCTGGAACATGCCAGAATGCAGGTCCACAAAAATATGTAGGCACTCTGAACGACCACATGGCTCAAGTATCGGAATAACAAGTGTGGGTAGGGCAGTCTCGATGAATGCTGAAATAAACACAAACACAAGATCTGTTTTCAATTCTGCAGATGACACGATGACCAATAGTAGACTGAGCGACAGTGAGCTATGGGCTGATATGAATTTTGAAGATTCAATCGATTATAACTTAGAATTAGATATTTGATAAGGCTGCATGCTTTACAATGCCTCTTCTTTTTAACTGTTGCAACTATTGTGTGTATCTGTATGCATGCAGCATACAGTTGCAGTCGTGGTTGTTAATGATGGGGAATTAGAACTAATACATACAGTTATCACTGGGGTTGCTGGCCTTCAGAATGGCCTTCAGCTCCTGTAACTTCTGATGGGACCGGGCATGAACACTGTCAATCAACAGTTTCTCTACTGACAGATGGTCAATCTAAAGAATGAGTGAGAGAAGACAACAGTTATTAAAAATATATGTACTGTGAGCCCAACAACAGTAAAAACTTGAATTGAAAGCCTGTGTGTGACCTACCTTCATAGCTCTCTCCATTAATTTGGAGTCACACGCAGGGAGAGGAGGTTCATGAGATATTTGAAGTGGCTTTGATACATCTGATTCATCAATCTTGATAGTGACTTTGTGTACCGATGCTGTGCCTGTTTTCCTACCCAACACCTGTTGGCTGGAGGAATGAAAAGGAAGGAAAGCATGTTGGTAATCTTTTGAAAACGAAGTGAATGTACACATTCATGCATGTGAATGACATTGACAGTCTTACTTCCAGACAGTGAGGGTGAGGTATTTTGCAGGTAGATATCTCTCCTCTTGCACCAGGTCTCCCCATCGCTCTCTGATCAGCATCAAAGTCTGAGAGTGGAGCACCTCCAGCTGCAGGGACAGACAGAAGGAGTCTGGAAGCAACGCCGTTAAGGAAGACACCGTGTGGGAAACTCCAGGTGAATAAAGATAAGAGTATCATACACATCTTTCAATTAGCATTCAAAACACACACGCACACGTCCTGCTACACTTTTTTTTTGGTAAAAGGGGCATCTGTGCCCAACACAGACTGCCCTTTCACGTGGTAAGCTGCACTGCTGGTGTTGGTGGGGGAGGGGGAGGGGCAGAGCAGAGACGTACTGATTAGTATTGTGATTAGCACAGTCATGCTCACGTCGCATTCTTGATTTAGACATTTGACGTTCGCTTGAATGCTTACAAGCTGTTGTTTTCCCCCTTTGCTTTACAGCTGCATGTTACCACTGACTAATGGGCATCATGTGGACACACGTGTACATCTCAAAGCCTGACATGGCACATTTGCACTTGATACAAAACTATAATTCAGCTGTCATTTCTCAAAAGAAATGAATAGATATGTTGGATTGTAAGTATATCATCATCAGGTGTTGATAGACACATCACCTTATGAAATACTTACACCTCACATGTCCTGGCATTTGACAGGTATTTAGGAACAGTGCTGACATTTCCGTGTCATTAAGAAAAGCAAGTTGTGTCAGAGAGCAAATGAAGGAGGAGGGATCTGAGAAAGAGCAGCTCTGCAGCTGTGTTTCTCATTGGAATGCTGCACTCATCTGCTTGACCAGTCAATACTCTATATGCTCCGACACACACTACTGCCCTACTGCAGTAGTTCACAGTAGCCTGGGACCTAAGCCAAGTGGTTTGCAGGCACGACATACACAAAATGCCTTTGAATGTGCGTGGACAAACAACGGCAAAGAAAGGATACGCAAGCAGTTGTACATGTCCTGTAGGGGTTTTTCATCCGCACAGAGACGTGCCTGGACCAACTCGTGGATGAAGTTCACCTGCAAGCTGTGGACCAAGGTTCGGCCGTCTGTTGGTGTGGACACAGGGAAGAATGATTACATGGGAATAGGCAGACCAAGTTCCAGGGTGGTTGTGCTCGAATGATGTACAAAAAAACAGACAGGGAAAATAGTTTACGACCAATCAGGATGTCTTACCTCCAGTTTCTTTGTCCTCCACCAGAATCTCTAACTTCAGCAGCCTCCAGGGAATATCTGGGTCATCTCCCATCACCGTCAAAGTGGCCTCAAACTCTCCTTCCACACGAAACTTAACACGTCCGTTAGCTGCATAAACATGCAGATCAAAACCTCTCATTACCAACAGAACTGAAAACAGTACAGACAGATAAATATACCAGGGTTGGATCACTCACCAACTGTGAGGTTGGCTAACTGAGGAGGTAAGTCTGTGGTGACGAGGCGGTGCCGTAGAATCTGATTAAGCTGGCTCAGGGTGGTCTGTTTCTCAACTTTAGTGATGGGGTCTGGCGGAATGATTTTATCCTACACAAACGAACAGACAGAGAAATATCCCGACATTCAAGAAAGTTGCTTCACCAGTTTGTTCTCCCAACATCCGGTAATGATTAACTGAAGACTGGCTGTTATGGAAGGCAGATAAGTTTAAAAAGAGACTTACTCGTATGCAAGTGGGCAAGCGTGGGTATGAACCGGTTGTGAGCACATCAATGGCAAAGGGGATGGCAAAGCTGGGTAAGCGTGCATGAACCAGGGCATCTCTGGCGAGTGACGCTAGCCTGTCAGCTGTATCCACAAACAAGATGGTCTGCTGATCCAAGAAGCTGGAAATCATCTGTTACCATGGATACCACAGAGCAGAGGTAAGAAGTAAGGATTAGCTGTGCATTATTTATTCTACTTCTGCAGGTTCATATCAACACTAGGCTTTTATTTTATTTCAGTTCTTCCTGGCATTTCACCTGGGCAAGCGGTATATGATGCCATTTGTGTCAGAAAGCTACTCTTGGACCAGAACTTCACTTTTGCAGCAGGTAGTGGCTGACTTGTTACCCTCTTTAGTCACAACTTTCTTCAGGTAAATAATGCACACAGGTGAATCTGTGATAGCTGGCTCACCTTTATAACACAGATTTAAACCATAATATTTCAAAACGGGGGCAGTGGCATTTTCTTTTTTCTTTTACTAGTCCGGTTATCCTCACCATTCTTAGTCTCAATATTTCCCAGGTCAACTGACACACTGAGAACACGAGGGATCAATACATGCTACTCCTGATGTGAATTGTCACACTGGTGGGACATATTTCCAGTGATACCGGATATAATGAGCTTATATTTCTGAGTGAGCATTGTATTGGTACAGCTGCAAAATGGAGACAATATAAAAATCAGCGCAACATCTACACCCACTGCTGTTACTAGTTGGTCCACATGTCAAGTACCACAACGCCTTGCGTTGCTCAACTACTGTGATGTCAAAATTGCATTCTGTAAACCTTCATACAGCCCAAGCCTACAGTACATTAGGTTTTTAGTCTTTAACCAAACACTTACCGCACACTTCTCAACTTTCCCTGCGTTGCTTGCCCATTTCACCAGGGCTAACAGACGCACAAACAGCTGCCTCGAACGACTCGCAAACTGGACGATCTCAATTTTCCTGAAAGGGGCATATGAATCAAAAGTTAATACTAATTCACAAACAACAGCGTAGCAAAATGAGAGGCTAATTGGGTGAAAAGATTAATAAGTCAAGAATGAAGTGTGAGAAAAACCTACCTCTCCATGTCGGTTTTTCTGGGAAGCCTGTGAGGAGAACATAAAAACATTGAATTACTAATTTTGTCCCCAATTACCCACTTATCCACTGATCTAATGTGCTTCACTTCAACCTTGTCCCTGATCTAAACCAGACATCTGGAATGCTCAACCCGACCCAAATCATATCCTAACCCCAAGCAGTAACCTCGGTTTCACCTCAACATTGCCTAAACCATAAATCCCAAAGCGGGCGTCCAGCAGAAGGGGAACATTGTAGGAGGGAACATATATTTCGACATGACACCGGTAAGCGTTACGCCCCCTCTAATCGCAGTTACAGTCTGTTTCATGTACTTTATTAATGTTTCAGTTTAAATGAACCACTTTCCCTGGGGGCCAATTGAAAAACAAACATGCCCATGCAATGTAATCCCTTTGGCGATTACATTGGAGCCTGGAAGAGTGGCATCCTCTAAGTTTGCCAGTGCTAGCATCAGTTAGCCCATCAGTTAGCTTTGAGGCCTACAACACCATAACGTTACTCACAGTTCTGCCAGCAGGGTAATTTCATGGTAGGTTCTCTGGAGAAGAAAGTCGATGAGCAGGCTCAGTCGAATCCCATGTGTGGCAGGGGTCCCGGGTTGTGGAGGCTGGGGACCCGAGACGACTGGACCTCCGAGTGGGACCAGCTGCCCATCAGACCCAATCTGCACTGGAGCCATTTTACAATGACGGTACGGACTAGTTAGCTAGTACGGCGATGCACACCCAGCGCTTCAACGGAAGACTAGTGAGTCGTAGTGGCTAACTCCGACTGAAAATATCCCTTCTCAGTCTAACTACATGTCTTTATTGAGGCGAGCTTCTCGGCGTGGACTTTGTTTCCTAGCTTAGCGCAAAACTCTACAAATACACCGAAATTGATAACGCATTACGAAGAAGACTCAATGCCGCTCAGCCGCCATCTTTGCTGTCGGGGCTCAATAGCGTCGTTCCGTGTGGGAGACAAAACCCAGACAAGAGCCTTGAGGAGTGGGAGTCATCACGGCAGGCCACTGGTTCCGAGGCTGGGGCGCAAACAATACTTCTATTAGAGACGTAATTTCCCGTTTAACGGGATAACTTGTAGGTTAGCTTTTCATTATCCCTTAAAGTATTATCTCCTCCGTTGCCTGGTCACAAATGACAGTATACAATTAAAAACCTTCAGTGATAAAAAAAAATGCATTTTAAAAACCACAAAAGAATTCTTTACAAAAACGTATTGGTATTATTTGGTGAACTACAACCAATAGGCGAATAAACTCTGTTACAACAATTTTCTCGTTTCCAAGGTTTAACATAAGTACATAGGCATTTTAAAGCATTATCCTGTTGAAGGGGATACGAGATCTGAATATAATTATGATCAATATAGTGGTTTGATTATATGTCAGATTTGGTCTGTATATTTATATTTACTGCTACATTTCCCCACCTACAAACAGCTTTTTGTTCCTTTTGGCTGGGGAGCAGAAATAACCTAATGTGGGATGGTAATAGGGGGGTAGAGCGTACAGGACTTGTTCACTACTCAAAAGCTGCTATTGGCCTTGTTTTTTGCTCTCTCATACAGGGATATATCTGGAGATTGGAGCAGACCAGTTGTTCTTTCACATCTCCATTTCAAGAAATATGGGAAGGATGGGGGCACGCACCATTATTGCACATATAATTCAGTCAGTCAGACTAAGATTTAATCTGTACCTTCTATGATCTCATTTTCAGACTTCCTGTGCCTTTTTGTAAATATGACACTATCCTAACTTCTTACTGTTAGGCTCAATTCAATCCATTCACACCTTCATATCTAACAACACAGTAAGTGGAATGAACAGGACATTTATAAAAAAAAAAAAAAAAGCATTTGTACTTTTCATAACACTATATTAAGGTGTTGTTAAATGTTTGGGTTAATTATCCCGAAACCAGCTCGATCATTATTAGGTCCAAGCTCTCAACTAAAAACAACATTTCAAATGAGTATATTGAAATGGCATTGCATTGAATTTCACTGAAGATGTTTACCATATTTCTGTGTTTGTTTTCATTAATTCATATTTTCAGCCATAAGGGGTGTCACTGTTAGTGTCCAAGGTGAATGATGGGTTCTGTATGTTTTGGATTTCTATCTATTGTTTGGCTGTTTCTGATCAATAGTCAACTATTTGGCAGGTCAGAGTTTGCTGTCCTGTTTATTTGTGTGTCAGGTCAAGGACCACTGGAGAAACACGGGACGTGAGTGGTCACAGATAGAAGAACATAAACCAGAAAGAACCAGCCGTAACTAAGACTGAATCACCATCCAGGCAAAGCTGGCAAAAAAATATTGGTTTGTTGTGCTAAAGGGATTTGTGTAAGGGGCTTTAGAATATAAGAAAATTAACCACTAAATTCACTGACGTTATCAGGGCAGTAAAGTGGGTTCTGTTTTATTATCTAATCTTGAGTTCGCATCTGAAAATGCTTTTGTAAGAGAGTCTATCGAAGCTGCTTGTTTGCTTACAATGATAAATTAATTTGTGTTTAACCAAATTGACACGCAGTAGATGTTTCAGGCATGTGATATTCCGTGAGTATCTTAGACAAACGAAATATGGACAAAAAACAGGGGTAAACGGGGACATAGTGCTCATAGTAACCATGATCTGTATAGGCAGTTTTCCACTGCAGCAAAGCCCCTTTAGTACATCTTTTTTCATGGGAGAAACATGTACCTCCCAGCTTCCTTTGAGGGACCCTGGAATACAATGCTAAATCTTTGGACCAGAGTCACGAGTTGATGTGATAATCTTGGGACAGCTTCAACCGCAACATGCAAAATTCAGAGCACGCCAAAACAACTACAACAACAAGCTATATGCATAGAGGGACTTGTGATGGGTTGCAGTTTCTTATGTTTTATCATGGTTTTCTTTTGCTTGCTCCATGCTGTTGGTGTTTTGGCAAGCGTGGAATCAGTATCAAGGATGAAGCTGTTGCAAAGTGATCACATCAACTTATGAATTGACTGATGAAATGGATGAATGGAAACAGAAAAGGCAAGTAGTGTGTTCCATTGCTGTAGCCAAGGTGACATAAAGGTGGTGGTGGTGGTAATTTCACAAGGCCCCAAATCTCTATCTGCACTCTAGCCCAACTTTTCTACTCATTTGCTATGACCAAAATCTTTGCCTACCCAAGTAGGAGGAGTATGGCGAGATTGATATTCTGTTTCAGCCAATCTCATTTGAATACAGCAGTCAGTTGGTTTTGGTACTTTCCTGAAAACATAAACTGTAACTATTAATTTATTATAACCAACCAGTGGAATGGGAGGTGATCAATTCTAGTCCGTCAGGTTGCCCAGCTTTCTGGTTTTGGTCAAACTCCGGAATTGGAATTTCTTTCTGGAGGCGGAGTCACTTATCAGAAATGAGAGCGGTTTAAAGCCGTTTCCATTCAGCTGATGTTGTGTTTACCGGGCTGCTCTCGCTTGCGGTGCAAACTCGCTCGTCGACAACGCTGATTGTTTAAGTTCACACAGTCGTCTGGCATTTTTTACCGAGCAGCGTTTTTACCCGTCTGCGCTTCCGCCATGTTGAACTGACTCAAGTTGTGACTGACTGCCGGGACCGAAGTGACAAGCCCCAGAAATCGGACTAGATAGAGTCAGGGGGCTGTTACCGCGCCGGTGACGCAGGAAAAACACCCAGAAGCAGAGGGGAAAACGTAGGAATTAGATCTTTCTAGTAACAGATTTGTTTCATGCAAAACTGTCACCAATATAGGCCACGTTTATGTAATATACGACGACACCATCATTCAAGGCTGGACATAGCCCATGAATAGAGGGGGAAGTCATATCAAATTCCTGGTAAGTTGTTAGCTAACTAGCTCACTACGCTAAAGGGGATTGTTAGCTGGCTATGGCTAGTACTAGCGTCAGCTGCTGGTGAATGCAAGGTAACTTACACTATTGCATTTAAGCTACTTGTGCTATTCGTTTGCTGGCATGTGTTCTCCCTTACCTACTGCTTGTTGAATATGGGATAATGTCAACGTGATTTAACTGCAATTCATGGTCTGAAAATTATGTTAAGTCTGATTAGCTCACCCGGTTAGACTCACTGAAGCCAAGCTAGCGCTAGCTACCCGCCAACGATCGACTCTGTCTACAAACTGAGACGGAACATTTTCCTTAAACGTTTCATGTTTACAAGTTGCTGAAATTGTGTTATCTTCAATCCACAAAAATAATTAATAATACTGTATACTGCGTACTGCTGTTAACATTATATATATAACACAAGCTTCCGATATCTTATCTGCAGTCAGTTTAAGCTAACGTTAAGTTATAATAACTTAACAATTAACGTTTAACAGATTTGGACTATGGTATATTTCAGGAAATAGACGACTCCTCTGTCACTTGCATATTTTACGTTATCCAAGATAGCTAGGTTGGTTAACTTATTTTGAACGTCAAAGAATGGCTTTATGGCAGAGTGTTCGTTTCATAAGTTACATCATAAATTCCTGTTAATGTTAATTGTTGAGTCATATCGGCAATCCGCTTGTCAAAATAGAATCGTTAGCTATATGCACCCTCTGGTATTTACTTGCACGTAAGCTAACGGCTAACTCACTGATTACTCTACGTTAGCACGTTAGCACGACCGATGCTCATTGTAACGTTAAATGTTGATACATGAATGTACTCGATGAGCAATAACCCCATATAGTGCTAGGATTGTTCACGACATCGGCTATTAACCAACCTCCTTGTGTGCTTAGGCTGGTCAGTAATGTAGAAAATGTTTCATGGACAAGTAACATAACGTTATATTGTCAGGCCTGACCGAATAATGAGGCCTGCATGTCTCAGCGCAATGGGCTTTGGACGACAAGGCCTTCATTGCTCTGCTGTCTGGGTGGATCGCCTTGCAGGCTAGCTAACCTAATGTTAGTTGCCGCAGCTAGCTAACAGCACTCGTTAACAAAATAAACCACTAGCTGTTAACCGTAGTTGGCTGCGCTATTTTTTAGTTATTTTGACGCAGTGTCACCGTGTGATTCATGGTTAGGACATGGTTAGTCTGATTTCAAATAGATTTCTCATTGTTAAATAACCGATTACTCCGTGCATACTATATTTTCTGAATACACCAACGTTGTCAAGCCGGTTCAGTCCAAAAGGCCGCAGTTGTTCCTAGCGCTACCGTTTGACATAACGTTACTAGTGATTGTTGTTGTTGTTACGTTTTTAACAGTTTAAAAACTCAACTCTGTTTGTGCGTCATGAGAGTTACACTGCCCTATCTTGCCCCATTAGTCGATAGTAAGCTAGCAAGTGGTTTCACCGATAGCCCTTTACGTGACATTTCATTCTCTGCCAACCGAAAGCATCTGCGAGATTCGCCTGTAATATCTGGAATAACACTGCAACCTAAATGGCTGCTGTCAGTGCAGATATCAGTGGTCACATGCAAACTAGGAAATGCAGGTTGACTACCCTTACACTAGAGAACACACTATATACAATAGATGGAGTAAACATAAGTTTTAATCCTGTGTGCCATCCAAACATAATGGATACTCATTTGAATATTTTTATCACTACAATTCAAATCCTCCAAGTTGGTACACCTGTGTTAACTTGTTGTAAGGCGTGTCATACAGACCTTTTGGGTCATAGTCTGAGCAACCAGTCACTCCTCCTTAGGAGGGCAGAGTAGCAGTAGTATTCCCCTCAATTGCATTGATAATCTCAAGTATTCACTTGTATATGCTGTATCTCAGTTCATCTGCAGCAGAGCAGATATAGACAGATGTAGAAATGAAGATCGAAAAGACTAGTGGACTCTGGAGCCCCTTTCACAGATGATCAGAACGTATATTGTGGTCAACTTCCTTGAAGCTTTCAAAATGTTACATAGTATAGGGGGTGATGTCTTGATTATTTTGTTTAAGAAGCCTATCCCACATCAGCTGGACAAATTATTTACAAACGACATGGCCATTCTGTTAATTTTAGTGACCAAAATTCTAAAAAAAAGTTTCTTGGATTGCCTTGATAGTGGTCAATAATCCGTATATTTCCTTATTGCTATCTTGTGACAATGGCTTTGCAATTGCCTCTTTTATGTTTATTGAATTTCACTTGATTTTCTTTTGTTTACTGAATTTCACTTGATTTTTTTGGAGACTTGAAATTTCTATCTCTTTTTAACAGTATCATTGGATTATATTAATTCTATTTGTGCACCTTTTCAGAAGAGTTTTATTTAATTAGTACTTCGATTCTTCATTTTTTATTAAATGTTTAATATCACAAATTTATCAACAGGTTGTGGTAGGGCTGTTGACCGAGGGTCAGTACTGAAGCGCTATTTATTGAATCGGGGGAAGGAAATGTGTTTTTTCTTCAACACGCGTTAGATGCAATAATGGGAAATGTTGATCAAAGCCTCCATCCAATTACAGTTCATTCAATACACCATTTTTACAGCGTTTGAGACAGTTTTATTGTTCATCATCATTATGATAAAATCTGATTTTAGGAAAATAAAGTTTGCATCCTGGTGATTTTGTGACACCCTAGTGCATTAAATGTCCTTGATGTTGACAGTGTTTCAGCGGAAGGATCCGTTACACTGGACAGTACAAGAGTTTTTACCACTACCTAGTACCACAGTTACTGTACAGTTATCATAAAGTGGGGGGCTTCTGACATTACAGATTTTGATTGCAAATAATGGTGTTTTTCAATGAGCTGGACAAAATGTTGGATCTGTTGAAACAGTCTGACCACCAGGATTTTTACCCAATCAGAATTCTTTTTAGCAATGTCACTTTGTTCATAAATATCATTGTTTACTGTGGTACAACTAATTCTATTTTGCCCTGTGCTATCAGGACCTGTATTTTTGTTTGTGGAGCAAAAATGCTTCATCGCGCAGATATGTTTATTACATGCAATGGTGATAAAGCGTAATCAAAGATTCTGCTAGTTTTATAACTACCAGTAGTCCAAAGTTGACCAGCAGAATGCACCGATTCCCTCATACATTACATGAGGCTTGAAATGTATTAACGCTGGAAAAAATATAAATACAACGCTTTAGCTTTATAACATTTTATGTACTCATGGTTCAAGGAATTAAACCAAATAATGCAGCTACATGATATCAACAACAAGCAAGAAAATGCAGACATTTTCATCATATGTGTGCCAGAATACCAGCAACTGTTTATGACAGGCTGGGGGTCAGTGTTCGTAGTTTCCCTTTCATTGCAGAGTGTAGCACCGTGTACATTTTGTAATGCAACTCATTTCCTTGCGTAAAAAAAGAATGTGATTATTGATTGATCATGGCTTGTGAAATATTGTCCCATTCCTCCACAAGAGTTGGTCGAAGTTCACAGATAATCAAGGACAGGAACAAGCTGACATACTCAATGGCTCAAAAACTCCCATTGATACTCAATAGTAGGATAGGTCTGGTGAATGAACGTGGTTGTTTTCAGCTTCTTGAAACTGGATGCACAACCCAGCACATGAGGCTGAGCATTGTAATGCACCTCCAGGCCTCTGTATGGAGGATAGGCATGGAAGCAAGCTTATCTCAGGCTGTGCAGAGATCCTCTGGTTGTTCAAACCACCATTTCATCAGCTCTATCACTAGCTAGTCTTGGGTGGTCATGCAGATGCAGCAGATGAATGTTCCGTTCCTTAGCTGTTCATGTGACATGTTCTCTGCGGGCATGCAGTTAATTGGCTGTTGTTCCAAACTGCTGAAACTGACTTCTAACATTTAACATTAATATTTAAAGCAGCAATTTGCTATATTGACATACCAGCTTGCACTTACCCTTTGCCCTCACCCTGTTGACTCATGATATCTGTGGCATTGTGATGTGTGACAAATCTGGAGAATAAGTGTTGACCTCTTATTAACCCCACCATGACCCCACATATGTCGTGGTCATGGCATTTATCAGCATCTTGATATTCTGCACCTAAGTGGTTATTATTATACTTTTGTATTTCTGTATAACGTGCTACAGTCTTAAATTCTTTCTCAGCCCTTGAAGTCAGACCATTTTCTGATGCCCCCCTAAATATAATGTGTATAAATTAAAGTGCGGTGGCCGAGTAGTTTTAGGGGGATAGAGTTTCAAATATGTATACAAGTTGTATGTCATCCAGTTTTTCAGCTGCTGTGACAAAACAGAAGTACAAGAGGATGCAAGAGTTTTGGGCAGCGATTAATTTCGGAAGGTTAGATGGGCTGGTGGTGACTATGGCCATTTCACTGTTGCTTCATGACTACTTACTTGGTGTTGCAAAGAAATGTTAAAATTTCTTGTAGTCCTATCATTTTACTGATGAAGCTTCTTGGGGTGATTTGAAAAAGCACAGAGGTGCAGGGCACCAGTCTAAAAATGTAAAGGTAAGATAATTGGCAGATCTTGCCAGGTGATAAGATGTAATCAAGATGTTATTGGTCAATCAAATGACATGAAATCAGTGAATTGCATCAGCAAGCATAATTAGAGCATCCCTGTTCAAATACATGTTCTTGTCAGTACACAGAACCATTGTCAAGTTGCTTGCACGATAAAGTGGTAAATGTTATGGGATTTTTAACACTCTGCTAACCTGTTTTGCTTTTGTTTTACAAATAACGTAATCAGCCTGCTTATAATTCTTACCTTAACCCCTTTTCCCTATTCCAGGTTATGCAATGGTCTCAGCGGCACATCCAGATCTCCAGGTGCTTGTGTCCCTCTCTCGTGTGTTCGGGCTCTCTTCCCTCTGCTCTACAGCTGAGGTGGCTGTGATTTCCCTACTGGCCAGCGCTCCCTAAGAGGCCAAGATTGCCAAGATCTGCCCTGTGGCGAGCATGACTGCCACCACGCGTGGCTCTCCGGTGGGGGGCAATGACAGTCAGGGCCAGGGCACAGGCCAGGGCCAGGCACCTGATGCTCAGAGCCAACCTCCATTGCCAGAGAACCAGGTCAGCATCATCTTTCTATCTAGTGTTCAACATTAGACGTCATTTTGTTTCCTCTGTCTGACACTTTTATCCAATTCCCGGTTCTTCTTGTGTTTGTTTTAAATACCTGTGTCTTACACTTTGTCTCAGTTGATAGTAGACACCTGTGAACTAATTAACCAGTGAAGGAAGAAAAAAAAGGTTATTGCTCTTTGTTGGTCCAGACACTGCGGCACAGTTTTTTTAACAGATATTGCTCGTACCTAACCTCACACAGATGCCCAAGGGGGGGAAAGAGGGGGGAGGAGGGAGCGGAAAAGAGGGAGAAAGAGTGAAGGCGAGGCATCAATGAACAGAGCCTCCTGAGTGATGGATAAAGGATGTGTGTGTGTGTCTTTGTGCGTGTGCATGTGCAGGCCTGTGTTGATGAGCTGTGGTGAGACGTGAGAGGCAAGCTGCCTATGTAGGTCAGCCAAGCAGAAGGAGCCTTCACCACACACCCCCACATTTCATATTTCTCCGTTGTGCATCTCTCAGCCCTATGTGTATCATTCTCTCATACACAGCTGCTCAGACCACTACTAATGGTCAAAAACACTCGTTAGCTGAGGAAAGAACCGGTCACTTTGCTGCTTAAATGCAATCAGATGTGGAATGTTTCCCTGGTTTCTGTCGCAATTTCTTCTGAACTTTCAATTTGATTCTACAGAAGTACACCCACATCCAAGACATTCATACTGAAAATGGTTTCTCTCCATGCTGAATACTATGAACAGGACTTAGATCAGGGGTTGCTCTAGTAGGGTCGAAACTGCCACCCCAATTTCGGACAATCTGCGTGCAAGTGACTGCAGCCACAATGGACGCTGATAGCTCCTGCTACCCAGGAAGTGTCATTTTCGCATACATCGGGCAGATTTTTCAAAGTAAAACGAAGCCTTCCACATGTTGGAATCATGAATAGTACATTGTATAGACCATGTATTCCTAGATAAAGTTGCAGAAGAAGCGTAATTCAAAATCAAGTTCCATGCAACTGTACAACGTTGCATTTGCTTCTTATGTACTTTCTCTGATTTTGATTGTGATTTCTTTTGCAGACATCATCTCCTAACTCATCTAATGAGAACTCTCCAGTGAGCCCACCAGAGGAGCAGTGTCAGGGGGATGGGACCCCTCAGCTGGAAGAGGAGGAGCCTGCCTTCCCCCACACTGACCTAGCCAAGCTAGATGACATGATCAACAGGTATTTACTCTCCTCCTGACACAGTCTGCATCATAGTTCAACTTAAATTCAGCAAATTGCAAACGACTCATTAAATTATTACTCTGCGTTGTTCTCAGTCTTTCAACACCACCGGGTACCTTTTTTAAAGATGCTTGCGCTGCAGATTCGCTGTAATTTGAGAGTGAAAAGGGAAATTTGTTTCAGTGAAAGGCTGTGGCACTATCTGTATGACATCGTGACAAACACAATACATTTATATGTATTTTTGTCCCCATGTGTGTTTGAGGCTGACTTTCAATGGCTTCAAAACCGATTCCATCATCTTCCAGACGCCTCTCCTGTTTCCTCTTTGTACATTCACTAAGTGCAATTGTGTATTTTTGGATAAGTGCGAATCATTTAATCAGGTGGACACATCTTTGTTGTGACTACTCATGTCATTTCTACATTCTTGTGAGTAGGCAGGAGCCATTACTGGGACTTTTTATTCGCATGTGTTGGTTTTTCTGTTGAGTCGTTTGGCTTTCTGATTCCAGACCTCGTTGGGTTGTTCCAGTTTTGCCAAAAGGAGAGTTAGAAGTCCTCTTGGAAGCTGCTATAGACCTGAGTAAAAAAGGTACGTCATGAGAAGGAAGAACAGAAAAAGAGGGGTGGTTAACAGTTTGTTAACAAGGTTGATTTGACAATAGCAAAAGGAACTAGCGCTGCGAGCAGCATTGAACGGGCCCTCGCACCCCCCCGCGTGTCGAGGCGTGCAGCTTTCGTCGTATCTTAACCGCCTTCAAGCGCGCAATGTAATCGAACCTCACAAACACACCCAAAACAAGTCATTTCCTGTCACCACTAGGTGGCGCTATGACTGCTAATCAATATTTCTGATCAAGTGTGTTCAGGTCGGGACTCTTATCAAACATGTGAGGTTTGATGACGGTCCGACCATGTGGAGCTGATTTATAGCTGATTGATTTCTGATGGCGAATGATCAGAATGTATGGCGCTGTAACATCCAGGCCGTGTGACAAAAACTCAAATCCTCTCCAATTTAACGTTGCCCAACCCTCCTCTGTATGTGGACCAAGTTTGAAGATGTTTCGATGAAATCTCTAGGAGGAGGTCGTTCAAATACGACCCCTGCGTATCAAGACAAATCGCCACTATAATCCAACTGACTTCCTGTCAGTTTTATGACAGGAAGTCAATTGACTTTTTTGTGCGTCTCCACATGACAATTGTGCTTAGAAAGTTTCGTGTCTCTAAGTCAATCACAGCGCCGGCAATAATTTTTTTTAACTTTCTAGGTGGCGCTATTGAGTCATTTTTGAGTACTTGTGTTTTATACCTATAAAATATGTAATATCTTGCCAGGACTGAAGTATTTGGAAAATGACATGGATTTTGGACCATGTTTAGACCCTGAAACACACGATGGCGAAGATCAGAGTTCGCAGCCCCGCCCCTTCCACCCAGTGTCATGAAAAGTCACCATAACCTCCAATATGCATCATCAAGGTGTTAATGCTTATCTGACCGTGTCAGAACATCAATCTAGTCA
>CAAKHC010004121.1:11704-23218 GCA_901007825.1 Macroramphosus scolopax | reverse complement strand
GTGTGTGTGTGTGTGTGAGTGTGTGTGTGTGTGTGTGTGTGTGTGTGTGTGTGTGTGTGTGTCATCCCTTCCTCCCAGTATGGACCAGGATGGCACGATGACCATTGACTGGAAAGAATGGCGAGATCATTTCCTGTTCAATCCTTTCCACAACATGGAGGAGATCGTCCACTATTGGAAACACTCTCATGTGAGTCGGATCCTCCAGTGATCGTATTGATCCGTTCAATAATAACGCCCATCCAGACAGTATTTAGAATATTTATAGTTGCAGTAACAGCAGCAGGACGTACATGGAGCACCAGAGAGAACAGGACATGCCTGGAGTGATTCAACAGTGATGCCTTGTTGGTGTGTTCATCCATAACTCCTGTTGTCTATCCGTCCAGTATGTGACACATCCATTCATTTCTAATGTCGCTGCAAGGTGGTCGACATTGGGGAACATCTGACGGTGCCAGATGAGTTCTCGGAGAAGGAGCGGCGGTCAGGTCTGGTGTGGAGGCAGCTGGTTGCCGGGGCGATGGCAGGAGCAGTGTCCCGCACAGGAACCGCTCCTCTGGACCGCCTCAAGGTTTTCCTGCAGGTGGGTCATTTCAGTTTCACAGACTCATTTCCTACTTATAAATATATGAACACTTTTATTATTTGAAACAACCATATTGGTTAATATAATAATGACAGAAGTGAGCGAGGTGCATTTGGGACTCTTGTGGCTCCTGAAACTCTCTCTGTGTCGTCATTTGTGCTCTTTGAGTGTGTTGACTTGAAGTCGGTGTCTCTCCAAACCGCCCTGGTTCCGGCTTCACGTCAGCAGATCAGTGAATTAAATGCTTTGTCTGTGCAAACATCCTGCTTGCAGTTCGCCTGACTGCAGGAAGGTTATGTTGCGTGTTCACTCCATTGTGATCAGTGTTGGGGAGTCGTCTTCTAGCTGACCGTGGCTGGAACTGCTCGCATTTTCACAGGTGAAACGGCCTTTGTCCTGTCAGACCTATTTGGACAAAGCTAAGAGGGACCTGCTTCGTATCTTTGTCCCCTTCACACATAGAAAAGACTTTGTCTCGCTATTGTCCGTCACACTCTATAATTCATGTTACATATGAGATACGTTGACTTCGGCACCCTGAAGGCTTCGGGCTCATTCCATCAGGTGTATGGTCACAGTATTGGAGGGGATCTGTCCTGCTTCTAGCTGGGCAACACACACACATTCATCCGGTTTTACTGCCTGGATTCGATGGCACCATTACTACTGTGGTGATTATCAGTGATTTATGAATGTAAATATAATGTGTACCAGCCCGTTGGGAGGGTTTGTGGTGTTAACCTCCCCAATGCTTTGCAGCATGCAATTCAGGAGGTGGCCACATCTCCCGTACGGAGACACGGAGCAGGTTTGGTTACCAGGGTAACCCTGGATTTGTTTGCATTTGTTTGAAACACACTCGCCATGGAAGGACTGCACATCTGAAGATTATCAGGCTGTCTCCTGACAACTGTGTTGGATTGAAGCTTCCATGATTGTTCATGCTAGAAGGCCTTGCCCATGGGGAGATACCTCAGTCGGTTTCCAGAGAGCCAGGGTTACCCTGGCAACCAAACGTCTTTGCTTCACAGAGGACCTTTGTAATTGTCCGTGGCAGGGAGGCAACTGCACTGCTCAAACTCTTTTCCAGGCTCCGGCTGTTTCTTTAGTTTGTTTCAGTCAAAGTCATCGCTGAAAAGGAGGCCACACACACATCTGAGGATCAGCTGACTGTTCATGAAGATCACATTGAAGATAGGAACACTGCAGATTAAAGACGGTTTATCAAACTTTCCCATGTTCTTATTGAAGGTATCATCACGTTCTGATAATCCAACATTGATACCTGCAGATTTTGCATTAAAGGAAAGAAACAACATTATTTCACGAGTCCTATAAAAGCCAAAAGTAGCAACCAGACTTGACAAAGGTCTCAACTGTTGTTTAAAGGATGCCTGCATCCTGGAATTTGAAAGCATGTAACATTTTAAAATATGATTTGCGCAGCACCACAATGTCAATTGAAATGTTGTGAATTGCCGGTTCCTTGGGTCGGCCCTTTGTTCTGAAGTTCACCCTGAACCTCATTGGAGTTGGACCATCACGAAGGCATCCTACGACCGGATATACCAAGATGACCCGGCTGTGTTTGTGTGTGCAGGTACACGGCTCTACGTCTCGGGGGACGAAGCTGTGGTCAGGACTGTGGGGGATGGTCCAGGAGGGAGGGGTCCTCTCACTCTGGAGGGGGAACGGCATCAACGTCCTCAAGATTGCACCTGAATCTGCCATTAAATTTATGGCTTACGAACAGGTCAGTGCACTCAATCAATCAATCAATCAATCAATCGATGACAATCTACCTGCCAGGCTGATGACTGACCTCGTGGATTGTCTTTGAAGAGGGTTTTTTAAGGGTCCAGGCCACCTGGTTCAGATAAAGTCAATGAATCCAGCATCAGTTTCAAACAGTCATATAAATGTCATCAACTCGTGTCTGTGCCCTCCTAACTCCTCCCCTGCTCCTCCTCTACCTCACTCTTCTCCTTCTGTAGATCAAGTGGCTGATCCGAGGCAGTAAAGAAGGAGGCACTTTGAGGGTACAAGAGAGGTTCGTTGCCGGCTCCTTGGCCGGAGCGACTGCCCAGACCATCATCTACCCGATGGAGGTCAGTCAGCGAGAGCGTGATGCTGATCGCTCAACTATAAGTTCTTTAACAATTTCACAAATAAATGTATTCAACATAAGCATCCAGCTTACCCAAACACATCCCGGGGTTTTAATATAACGTATATTATATCTTGACATCAGACCTCCTCTCACTGTGTGAACATGAAGGCGCAATATCCCAAATACACTTGAAGGCATTTCTTATATGAATTATTTCAGCTGGAATATTTCTATCTGTATACCTGGAGGTCGCTGTACAACCCGATGTTTCACTTTAAGTGCTGGACATATCTGTCTACTGTATCTTAGCTGGCTGCCGCAGTGACCCCGACCCAGATAAGAAGCAGAAACCAGATGGATGGTAAACGTCCTCTAGATGCTGTTTCTGGTCCCACGAGAGAACGAAAGCTCCAGTTTTATCTCCTTTGCCCAAATGAAGAACGATATTTTGCTCCTATCTGTCATAACATGTCTCCCCTCTTTAACCTCTGTCCGTCTTCTCTTGGCCAGGTGCTGAAGACCCGACTTACGTTGAGGAAGACGGGTCAATACTCAGGTGTGGCTGATTGTGCCAGACAGATCCTGAGGACGGAGGGACTCCGGGCTTTCTACAGGGGCTACCTGCCGAACACACTTGGTATCATCCCCTACGCTGGCATCGACCTGGCTGTGTATGAGGTGTGTGTGTAGCTCGGATTGGACCTAATTTATGTGAAGCACACTTGATTCTGCGTCCAGCGTGCATCCATGATCCACCGCGCAGTCACCGCCCGCTGCTGTACAGAATGAAAGGAATCTGTCAGATACACATGATGCAACAGATCTGGTGCGTTGCTCCTCCACAATCTGCATCCTCTGGAGGGACGGGGGGGCGTCGAGGTGACTCTGGATGGTTGATGAATAAAAGCTTACCGACCTACGTCACCAAATCTAGATCGGACTGATGGGAACATTTGATTGCGATAGCAAAGTTTCAACTTCTTACCGAATCTAACAGAAGCCTGGTTGTGACACAAATATTCAACCTTCCTTTGGTTCCCATATGATTTTAAAATGATTCAATTGTATCAGTCAACACCTGCTTTACCATTCATGACTCTTCTCTCAGCCTCTCCTCTTCCTTATTTCTACTCTTTCCCTCTGCTCCTCCTGTCAGACTCTGAAGAACGCCTGGCTCCAGAGGTACTGCGTTAATACGGCTGATCCAGGAGTCCTGGTCCTGCTGGGCTGTGGTACCGTCTCCAGCACCTGCGGCCAGCTGGCCTCTTATCCCCTCGCTCTCATCCGGACACGCATGCAGGCACAAGGTGAGTCCTGCTGTCGTGTCAACAATAGTCAAACAGTGGATCTTTTTACGCCTGTGTGACCTCCATGTTTTTCTGCCTTCCAGCCATCACTGAGGGTAAACCCAGGATGACCATGTTGGGCCAGTTCAAATACATCATCTCTCATGAAGGTGTGCCGGGCCTTTATCGCGGCATCACCCCCAACTTTCTCAAAGTCATTCCTGCTGTCAGCATCTCCTACGTTGTGTACGAGCACATGAAGAAAGTCCTTGGTGTGCGTTACTAAGCCGAAGCGATGAGGAGGGACGACCGAACAAGACGGCAAAGACTCATCCAGCTTGTAGAAGAAGCAGAGCAGGGGAGATGACGTGGAAACTGCTAAGACTCCTGAAGGAAGTGAACGTCTGAGACGGGCGAGAGGATCCACCTCACACAAAGGGAGATTGTTATATGTTATTTCAGTCGGGTTCAAAGCTGTTCAGCTTGCCGGTAGTTTGCAGTTAGACATAATTAATGCTTCATACAGACGATGACTAAACTCCCAGTTGTTTTGTATTACAATCATTTAGTGACTCGACGCACGGTCAATCAATGAAAACATTTCACAGACCAGGTTACTTTCTGAAACACTGTTTCTATGTCTGGGACAAACAGGGTGAACTGTTCCTGAGATGGTGCTTCTTCAACACATATTCATTAGTAAGAATGCTTTATTTATGATGCACCCCATTGTTGAAAAAATATATATCCAAGGCGGAAGTAGGAGCAGGGTTTTAAAAAGAATACGCATTTCATTCATAAGAAGCGATTTGGTGTTAAGATACTGTCGCAGTGGGAGGGGCCTCCTGCCTTCATGGGTCGGAGAGACAGAGCTCGGGGACCAAACCCAACACTCAGCAGCTTTAGAAATCGCCTCAGAGGAAATTCTACAATCTCTTCAGAGGAGTTATGTAGTCGGATTCAATTCGTCCTGGGAAGGCCCTCAGGTACATCATAGAACAGACTCCTACCTGTTGAACACGTTTACTGTGGTCCAAGGTGGTTTCCTGTTCAGACTGATAACCACCGAATATACTCAGTGACTCCTCTAGTCTTGACTGCACTGAAGACAGCTGACAGTCAGGAGCTCTGACAGTGCTACCTGTGTGTACCTGTGTGTACCTGTGTGTACCTGTGTGTAGCTCTGTGTCTACACAGACACTTTCAGTCATCCGTCTTCACAGGATGCTCAGAGCTCAGCACATAATTACTGTTGTTGCTCTCTGTGCAGACGAGCTGTAACCCTTCGCTTGTCTGAGCAAACTGTGTCCAAGGAATGTGAATGTAAAACATTAGAACTTGAACAGTAATGCACTGGTGTTCTTTTACTGCACTTAAGTCACTTCACTGCAAAGTGGTGCAAAAGTTGAAAACAATCCTTGAATTTATGAAATGTCGCTGATGCTGAAATGTTCTCGACAAAAAATACAAGCTCAGGGCTGCAGGATGATGCTTACCCATGATACGGAGGTGTGGGTAAGAGGACTGGTTGCATGGCATTGTGGGACGGTAAAACGTGCAAAGCTGGCGGTAACACGATGGAAAAGGTGACGCTAATTAAGAATAAGGAGCCGTGTGACTTTTCTCAGCCATCTCTGCTGTCAGTTTAAAGCATAATCTGAATGTAATCTGAACTAGATGTAGCGCTTCGTAGTCCTTCCTCCAACCACAGGCGACACATCAACAGAGAGTCGGGTGTCTATATTGTCATCGGATGATCACAAGCGGGTCGTGACTGAAAGAATGAGATTGCTGACACAAGCGACTGGATGCGTTTCCTCTGCAGGGGCTCCCCGTGGCAGGCCAGCATGTTCCTCGTGCATTATGGAATTTTCTTAATTAGGAACATGTTGAGAACCATGTGGTATCTGACTTGCAATATATTTTACTAACACAAAGCATATTTTCAATACATTGCTCCCTGCACTGAAGCTTCAGCCAAAAACCTGAACCTTAACTGTTAGCGAACATTCTAAATGAAAGAAGGGAACAAGTGATAAAGTGCAGCTGTGCACGACTTTCTACTAAATTATATTTTGAGCTGCACGAGAACTTTCTACTGTAGTTTGTTGATGCAGTTCTGAAGCAGCTGCATGTAAAGGAGGTGATGACAAACTCCCACGGACACTAAATGACACGAATCATCTCCATGATCATGCTTTTGAATGCCTCATTCTATAAAGAGTTTTCTTTTCCAATATTATATCCCTTACAAGCACACTTGAAATGATGAATGCTTGTTGCCAACGGGGCCTTTCAAGCATGACCTATTTTTAAAGCATGAATGCATGTTTCCAAGCGTTTTGTGAAAGTTTAGCCATCCAGATTTAGTCTGTGCAGACTATTTATCCTTTCGATCCTACGAGCTATTTTCAGAAGAAAGACAGAGCTGCTATGGTGTTGTAAAGTTTGACGGCAGAAGCTGCAGGAGCTTTCTAGTTTTGATAAATGATCAATATCAACTGAATGTGCATGTGCACTTTAAATGCCTGAATGATGGAAGTAAGTCTGTGACCTTGTACAGCGAGAGGGTTCGTCAATCAATAAATGATGTATCAACAGAAGACTCTTCTTACCATTTGTTCACCTACAAGATATCATTTCACACAGTCAGCTTCAAAGCTGCAGTCAAAGACTGACGGTCATCCAGGGATATTGTGACAGGCTGCACGCTGGTGTAGTGAAGATGCTCCTGGAGAGTTTCCGTGGGAACACCGTGCACACCCTTAAAGTCTGAAACACGTTGAGTGTATTTCTTTCTTTGTGGAGTATTTTCAAAGCCTCTTTCTCCTGTTTGGTTTACATCCATGCTTGCTTGCCAGCAGTCTTCTTCCCTGACCAGGTTTTTATGCTTAAACACAACCTAATAAACATTTTTACAGTAGCAGCTTGCCGGTTCAGTCTTGAAAACTCAAACAAACTGTTTGCTGCTGTATAAATATGTCACACACCAAGCGTATATTGTAAATACATCATTATACCTCGTATATATGTATACTCCAGTGGGGTAACAGTACACTATTTCAAAGCCCGCTGCGTCTCACAGAGATGCCAGAGGGTGCTCTGTGCATTGGTACAATGGGAGCTAGAAGGACTCGATATATGAGGCACTGGGAACTTTGTCATTTGATGCGGAGGGATGACAATGTGTTGTTCAGCCCACCATAGCAGCAAACTTAGATTCTTAGAAGGTTTACCAATTCTAAAGCTGTCCCAAGATCCACGTGGAGGTTGTTTTAAAGCTAAACAGAAAACTAGCCTGGAAGCACGAAGTGTTTGCTCATCTCACGAAGTATCAGCAGACATCTGACTTGTTTACTCAGAGGCAGCTGTTGGTGCATGTTCAATCACATTCATGTGACCAGCTCTCAGACGGGCAGGTTCTTGTTTGCAAAGAACTGAGTCCTTTAAAACTCAGTTAAACAATCAAGCCAGTTTAGAAAAAACACAACAGTTGAAAAAGTATTGATAATGCTGAAATATATCTAGTGTACAGGAGAGGATTAGGGCAGCTGTAAAAACTATTTTGGGTTATGAGACTGTATAAAATGAGCAGATGTAGCTGGTTCAGGTGGTTCAGGAGGTTCAGGTGGCCGTCCCCTCTTCAGAATGATCTTGAGCAAGACACTAAAACCCTAATAGCTCATGATGCTGTGCCATCAATAAAGTAGACCTGGGATCTAGTTGGGATCAATAAAGTACATCTATCTATCAGTGTCTGAATGTGTGTGAGTGTGTTAGCAGCTGGGCACCTCACAGGGCCGCCACAACACGAGGGCAAACAGTGTGTCAATGTGAATTGGTGAATGTATCAACTAATACAATCCTTGTCATCTCTGTTTCACATTCTTGAGGGACACTTTTCCTGAATCTGAATTAAAGGTTATGGTGTACAGATTTTTACACCCCGGGAGGTTGCTTGGGATCTTCGGCCGTCCATGTAACAGATGATTCGTCCAGAGTCATGTGTCGTGCAAAAGCTGTAGGCTGAGAGTAGCCGACACTAACAGGATCAACAAGCTGATCAGGAAGCTCGGCTCGGTCGTGGGGTGGAGCTAGATGCTCTGATAGAGGTGTTAACCTAAATAGCAGTAATATGTCTGTGAGAGCTAGGCCAAGGGTGTGAGTGAGTAGACGGATTATATTTAGCGGTCTTGGCAGCATGTAGCAGTCATGACGGCCATGCGCACACACACAGACACACACTATTTATTTGCTATTATGGTGAAATGTGGTCCTGGAGACATGAATTGTAGTGGGAACTACCACAGAAGCAGTTTTTGAGAACGTTGTCAGGTCTGTTTGTCTGTCTGTGTACATAGTTTCTCACCATGATAGAAAAATTGTGCAAGATACAGTCAAGAAATTTACAGTGTTGTAGTTAAGATTATTTGAATATGGTTCAAGCAAGGCTGGTGTATGCTACTTGCATGAGGCTGTTGTATGTAGGGGGTAAAGGCTATAGAAGGGGCACTTCTATCTGAGCACTGAATACTCTCAGTGTCTCAAATCTGCCAGTCATTTATATACACAGGGATTCTTTGTGTACAATAGAAAGAAAAAGACATTTCTCAAGACGATTATGTCTGCTGCTTGAAGCAGACATTGCTGCTAGAAATGTTCTAACAATTGCAAGTTGGTTTCCTGCTGAGCTGGCTGATCGAAATAATCGAAAACATATATTCAGACTTAACAGGAGCCGTCCTTACCAAAAATTGGAGATATGACCATTGTAAAAACAGTAGTTTAAAAAAAACAGTTTACGCAATTTCATTTGCAATAATATAATATAATATAATATAATATAATATAATATAATATAATATAATATAATATAATATAATATTGGAAAACACGTCTACCGTGTCGTCATCTGTTGACGGGGCGTGACGTCAGCGTTGCCAGCGTGGAGCACACACACGTCTCGCGCTACACCAGGAAGTAAAATATCCGGTTCAAGTCAGAGCAGCGAACACTTGTCAAATTTTACATCTTACAGACACTTTCCCGAAGCTTTCTGACGGGACCTCGCGGTATTTCCTCGCCACTGGGTTTTCTGCGTCTCCTGTAGCAGCGGACACCTTGTGTGCAGTGAAGGTAAGAGGAGCTCGGTGCTAAGCGGGGATGTTGTGTGTTTTGCTAGCTAGCCGTAGCCGTTTGTGTCAGCTCCTGACAGGCAGTGATCGCGCTGTCCTGCCACTGCTGTGCGGTTTGTTTCTGGATGGCGGCAGGCTGAAGGGGACTCATGTTCCCACTGGAACACTGCAGTTGGTCTCACTGTGTGACCGTGTAACTGCTGACAGGCAGCTGCTGACATTGCAGTTCTGCCAGGCGAGGAGGAGACAGCAGCCTGATGGACCTTTAAGTTGGATGACCCTCCCTCATCGGCATGACAGCAGCAGTGCACCTGCTAAAGCCACGTACATATATATGAATACATCTTTTTAAGATCTAATATATACATTCTCCTCTTATATAAAGATAATCCATGTCTCAATACTCGTTTATTTACATAACTAAATATGCAGTACATGTAGAAATTATATTTTAGTTTAGTTAGTTCTGTATTTAAGAGTTGTAATATTGATATACTTTACATAAAACATGTACTTTCTCCTTTAAAGGACTTAACAATTAAAATCTTTGAAAGTAGTGAAAAATTTAAAAACAATTCTATTCAAGTATCCTCTGAAAGTATCTATTTGTTCATTTTATGATGACTACAACAACATAAAGTATTGCCTTTGCTCTTGTCAGCAAACTTTCTGTTAGAGATAAACTCTCCATTTGATGAAGCTCAGCCTAGTTCACAGTATTTAGTAAGTATCAGAAGACAGCCAGACGGACGCACTCTGCTACTGTAGTAAAATTAGGTATCTTAAGAGCGTCTGTCTGTATTGTATAAAGTCATGGGATTGCAGGGATGTCTGCCTGCATGCAAAGTAAACACTTAGTAAATGTGCAACTCCTGTGTCACACCCATTTGAATGTTGCGCAGTATTCAAACCCTCAGGCCTGCAATTATGACCTATAAGGGTTCTGCATTGCCATGGGGGGTTTAAAGGTGCATCATGTATGATCTACTGACATCTACTGGTGTAGTTGGAGATTGCAGCCCCTCCACTCACCCCTCCCTCAGGGAAAGCTATGGAACTCAGATCAAGGTCATAGCGCTATCTAATGTTTTACATGATGTGCATGAATCTGATGATCTGATCTTTACTTGGCTTCTTTGATGGTTAACAATCTACAACTAGGCTACACTTGATTAACTGTTTCAATATTTAAAACACCTCTTTTTAAGGAGGTCTGTACTCTGATCTATTTGTTAGCAATAGAAATAGTTATTAACAAAAAAGCAAATGCCATGATTATTTCACCAGCACTAAGTTGATATTAATTAATACTTTATAGCTGTGTTAATGTTACCAGTGTGAATGTTGTGTTTCTACAGACTGGTGTCCTGCTAGAGATAATAAAGAAGAGATAAATGCAAATCAGTTATCATTGCTCTTATTTGCCTCATCAAACTCTGACAGTGAAAATAGTTTGTTCGTCGCGTATTTGAGGACATGATGACACATTATTTATGTTTTCTATCACAATCGCTGACGTGTTGCTCTGTAAAGTCTGTGAACTCGTCGATACATCTGTCATTGAGATGCTCTGCAGGATGTGCTCGCCTCGTTGCTCTGTGTAGGTTTAAAACTTCTTAAATAGACTGTCTTTGTGGCGTCTCTACGCTCGCCCTCACTTCCTGCTCTGTAGGCGGTGCCTCTGCTGGGACAGTGAAAGCACTTTCATTTGCACCGGTGCCTTTCATATTGTCCCCATGAAAGCTGCATGCAGCAGGAGCCAGTGGAAGCAGAGCTTTGTGCTTACATGGTCCTGATGTTGCGCATCAGGAATTACAGCTCCTATTGCCCAAAACATAAGAAAACATGGCTGATGTTTTGACACACAAGAATAATATGTGAACTCAGGCAATGTGTATAATTTAGAATTAAAATGAATGTAACCTGCCGTCTGCAGTAGTAATTTGCAGTATTAAACACCTCATGTCAATGTATTGCAAGCCAAGCAAGCCAGATGTAATTGTTTATTCATGCCTGAAGGGTACAAGAAGTGAGTTTAATATGTGAGTACAGCATCGCAGGTGTGACGGGTTCACTGTAAGTAATGAGGCAATATACCTGTTCAGACAGAACAGACCACTGGCCTGTTCTCTGACTGACTCCAGCTACTCTTAACTGGTCTGTACTTCACCATAACAGACACAGATTGTTGTTATTAACATGCAAATGTGTTAATACGTAGTCAATGAAAATGAGATAATGTGTGTATGAATGCACGCTGTGGGGCAACATGATTGTTCTAACATTCTCTATTTCTTTCCCAGCAGCACGCACGCACACACACACACACACACACACACACACACACACACACACAACACACACACACACACACACACACACACTGTTGTGCTT